>RJWH01005741.1:0-69348 GCA_004363575.1 Solenodon paradoxus | reverse complement strand
TCATCCAAGAAAGGGAGGGGGACCCGGGTCTGGAAAGCTGCTCACCTTCAGAGAAAAGGCCTGCTGGTCTCGACACATGGGCCCTCCATCTAAAATCCCAGCCTGACCGCCCGATCTTGAAGCCCATCAGCCAGCACGCCCCATTTATGTTCCTGAAACTTCTCAAGAGATCGTTAGGGTTTCCCTCTTAAAAACGAACAGGCATGCATGGGTCACGAGCCACGTGAAAAAGTCCTAATCGAAACAAGCTGAGACCTGAATCGTTAAAAAGTAGAGACCAGAAGAAACGTGACTCTCGGGAAACTATGCCCAAGTCAAGGCAGTGTGTCCAGGACAGGGGTCGGGGGCGGCAGAAGGGCACTGCCACAGCGTCAGGAACGTGGGAAACGGAGCTGTGGGAGTGGAAACAGGAGTGAAACAAGGGTGGAACAGGAGACAGGGAAGCAGAGGGAGAAGCAGAAAGGGGAGACGCATGGGAGGTTGGGGACAGGGTGACGGAGTGAAAGGCAGGGACGCCCGTGGAGGAGCGGCGCTCCTCCCGGAGGCTGTGCGGGAGTGATTTTCAGAAAGTTCATCTCGGGCCAGAGGGCCTGCAGGACAGCAGAGGCGTGACTGACTGGGCCCAGGGTCCAAGGTCAGCAAGTGCGGCAAGGTTATGTTCTCTCTGAGACTGATGTGCTCCCTTCCACTGCCATTATGTTCTCAATACCCACGGACAATTCTGCATCAAGGAAAAAAATGATTCCCATTGGCTGTTTTTATTTTAATTCATGTCTAGTCCTCAGTGTACTTCAGGTAAACAATCCTGTCGGCTTGTTCCTCTGCACTCCCATTACTCTTGGTTTTGAAAAGGTTATAATTGGAATAAAACAAGGCTGGCTCCGAGCCAGGAGCATGACGGTGTAATTAAGCAAGATTTTCTGTCTCTAGAACAGCAGGGCCAGCCTACTGGGGAAAAGAAAGGGAGCTTCAAAGCCACTGTGTGTTTTTCCAAGAATGCTAGAACAAACTAGCCAACATACTTTACATAATAAATGGCAGTGGCTGACATTTTAATCAAGATAGAAACAATAATAAAGTCAGAGTCCTCTGTTACAGGAACCCAGGTGAGGAGAAGCTCGTCACAACTCAGCCTCTCCTGAAACTGCGAGGTCACCCTCACTTTAGGTTGACAATATAGATAAATGTGCAATTTTATATCCTCTCCTGTTATGATTTCATCTTTTTAAACGTCTCCCCCACATTTTAAGCCCTTATGTTAACACTGTAATCTAAAGGATACAATTTTAATTTTTAAATAAAAGCTGCTTGTCTCTGAGAACAACAGAGATGCGGCACGGGCCTGCTGATTCAGAGGAGGACGGCCGAGAGGAGGACGGCCGATGCTAAGGGACACGCAGGGGTCTCGCGGCACGTGCCGGGGGCTCCGGTTTCACAGCCAGCGAGCAGTGATTTCAAGAGAGGCTGGACATGTGTGTAGGTTATTAAGGAATCTGGCTGGGTCAGAAGAGTCCAAACCCAGGAGCACTTGAGAAGACAGACCTGGCGCATCAAGCTGAAGGGCCCTGGGCAGTGCTGGTTCAGGACTAGACGGGAGCATTGTCACGAGGGGCAGGCGGACAGGGTGGCTTCTGCAAGCGTTTACCCTCCCTTTTGATCAGACCACGTGAGGCCTACAGGACGCAGAAGGGAGGCTCCCAGTTTGGAAACTGGCAGAGCCACGGAAGACACCTTGGCGATGCAAAACGCCCCTCCTGCAGGTTGGCCAAGTTACAGTCCTGCCTGTCCTCGAAGGAAGCGCCATCTCTTTCTAACGGCGCGACTGAGGTTTTCTCTGACGCCGTTTCCTTCTGGACTTCTTACATCTGTTGTGACCTTTTCCATCTCACAGGAGGCGAAGGAGAGTGGCGACAGGCCAGGCCAGGCCAGGCCAGGGGTTGAAAGACTACCCAGGTCCCCTTAAAGCTCAGTGAGAAGGCACAATGACCCCTCGCTTCTGACTTTCCTTAACACCTGTCTGCGGCCACACACCACGTGGTGGCATGTGTGTCAGCGGAGAATTGGGTCTACAATGATGGTCCCCAGAGTCCCACTGCCTAGCGATGTCACAGCGGTGGTGCCATCTCACGGTAGCTCCGGCAGCGGCGTCTCTTGACAGAATCATTTTCCTTGTGCCTGACTAAATCGTGTGGTGTTTGCTCATCATGGCCCTTGAGTGCAGAAAATCCACGGCTCACGCTTTGTTCCTACCACAGGGGACTCACCTAATGACGTGTTTCTCTGACCAGGCCCAAATGTGTCTGAGACACATGGCTATACTTGATTTCTTCCTTCTGTGACCCAGAGAAGAAAGGTCCTTGGACATACGGTTCACACTTACTCTCCCTGTATTTCCTGTCTTCTTCTTTCCCTCCACAAGTCACCAGAGGCCGGGAGAGATGGGCATTCAACGTCCTCGTCCTGTCCTGATAAGACTCCCTTCCGCCCTGGCCTCGAGTGGCAGAATGCACCGGAGATGAATACAGAACACACAGGGTGACTATCTTCAGAATACAATTTCCATGGCATTTGTTAAACAAGATAAGGTAGATAAATTAAGATTTGACAGATAAGGCAAAGGGAAAGATGGGATGCATCCAACACTGAGCTTTCATGCCTTGTTTCTCCTTCCAGGTCCCGAGAGGGCCCGGTGGGCAGGGACATTGAGAAGCGCTGGGCAGAAGGGGGCGCAGGGAAGTGTGGACACAGTCTGGCTACACAGCGGTGAGTCTAACAGGGCAACAGATAGGAAGGCAGACCGCCCGTCGGGACGCTGGAGGAGGAGAAAGGGAGAAAGGAACGCACGTCAGAACTCCCTGGTCTTGGAACAGGACAGGATGTAGGTCCGGGACTTCAGACAGGATGACACCTGTCTGGTGGACCTTGCTAAGTCCCTGTCAGGGCTTTCAGATCCTCAGTTTCCACGCGGGTAGAACATGTGAAGAAAAGACGAGTGCCTTTAGCAAACGGAAAATGAAGGCCAAGATGCTCACAGAGTTAAATGAACTCAGTTCTGAGGTTGCCTTTTCTACTCAGGGTGTCTGCTCTGCTGACGGAAATGCCCTTTTTTAGAAAAATACATCATGCTGTGAATAGTTGGAAGCATACAATAACTTTTTGGTTTTGCCCTTAACTGGAAGAGAACTGTGGGCCACCAGGAACTGATGGAGACTCCACTGGCTGATGGAGTTTACAGCCTGGGTCTCCCGTCTGGTTCCTGCATGCCCATGCGAGAGAGCTGCTTGTCCTCCTCCGACGGCCAGCGTTTGCTCAGCTACAGCTCACTGACTCCGCTGCTCTGTGCCCGGAGGCCAGGAGGGCTGCAGAGCCTGGCCCCAGTTCACAGAGCAGATCGGTGTTGGGGCCAAGGGCAGCGTCCGTGCAGGACACCCCACAACGCAGACCCCTGACCACCGCGGACCCCCTTCTCAGGCCCCTCTGGGGGGAGGCCCCGCAGGAGCCGCACTGTTACGGGGCCAGTGACCCTGCCTTGTCGCTCCGGAAGCGCCTCAGTGTCTGTCGTAGAGGAACCGTGAATCTTGAATCCCATGCATGCAAAACCGACTGAACAAGCTGCGCTTAAAAAACCAGTACATGAGGTGGGCGGGCAGAAGAGAGGGAAGGGGAGGTGAAACACGTCACAAGGCCTGTCTGAAAACACAGGAAAAGAGGTTTTCTTCCACAACAGTGGTCCCTCACAGTCGTGTACCCAGAGCCAGATGCTCAACAAGCAGGTCCTCTCTCTGTGTGTGCTGTGTGTGCGCATGCACGTTTGTAGAAGACGTGTTCGCTTGCACAGACAGGCGTGAATATAAATCTATATTTACACATGCACGTATGTGTGCATGTGTGTGTATAAAAATAAATCGGTCCCTCCACTCTCTTTGCATGGTACCTGTCGGGGAACGAGAGAGGGAGGATTATTTCTAAGCCTCTAATTAATTGTACCCTGAAGCTTTCAAAGTCTGCTCCATTCTAATTTAAATTTATAAATCACTGGGAGCAAATAAATATTTACTTGACTACAGACATTTTAAGACAAAAGTTAAAAAATAAGCTAACTCGTTTTTGTCACCTTGTGGGGGAGCCTTGTCTCACCCGTTTCCTTATGACATTATAGACTTTAAATCTCACACACGCCTAAAGAAATTCAGGTTTAGAATCCAGTCATTAAGAAAAAACCAACCCTACAGAATATTCAAGTCCATGTTGGAGAGACAGACATCTTTGAGAATTTTTCAGCTTTATCATCAAGACCTTGCTCATATTTATGGAGAAAAAGAAATAAGAAAGTCCTCATTCACTGGGGCTTGCAGAATGGGTTTCCGGCTGGTGAATCTTTCAATCCTGAGTTCTAGGATGTGCTCATTTTTTGTAACAATTTTCCGAGTCTTCCGTGGCCATGTCTGAGGGTGCCTGTACACAGCTGAGTGAGAACACATCTGTCCTATGAAAATGACTCGTGCTAGTAAGCGACACGGTCCCATCCTGCCGGCTGCAGAAACACGCCGGGCACTTGCCCCTGCTTACATGGCCGCAGAGGACTGTTTCGTAACTTCTGAGGTTTAACTAATGGATTCTATCTTTCCTCTTGTCTCGCAACTAAACATCACTCCCGCCATCAGCCTTCCTTTCTCTCTCGGGTGAGGCCGTCACTGTCTCCTCGGCCGGTTCAGACGCCCAGCCGGGCACTGACCACCTGGCCTCGCATTTTTGAGCTACATTTCTGCCTTATTCTCTGTAACCAGGAGAAAACGGGAACAGGGAACAGTGAATATATTCGCATTGTGAGATCCTGGATTGATTAAAATTCTGCCTCCATTCCAGGTGAGTTTCCTGATTTCAGGCAGAGCGAGCACCGAGAACTTCGAGGTCTGCTCTGCCACCAGACAGCGTGTCACCCTCTCTGCACGCGGCCGCGGGGCAGAGCCCGGGAGCCGCCTGAGTCTGGACGGGGCGCCGACCTTGCGCGCTCCCACTGCTTGTCTGGACAGGAGCCACCCTGAAGCCACCCTGGCCTGTTTACCCACCTCCTCAGCACACGCTGCTAGGGCGGCAGCTGCGGCACCGAGAACAGCACTGGGCCCCGGCTGCAGCCCAGAGGAAGCGACCCCTCCTGGGGCCGAGGGTGCAGGCTTGCGGGGAAGAAACGGCAGCCACCTCCAGCCTGCGACTCGTTAACCAACAAGGAAACCAAAACCAGGCGAGCAAACTGAACCCCTCGCCAGCCGGGACGGAGGCCAGAAGCATCAGATGGCGGCCGGACAGAGAAGGTCGCTGAAACCGAGGCTGCTTTCTCGTAGCTGCCGCTGGGCTAAGTGGGGACGGAGGCGTGTGGGGCGCTGTTTGTTTCTCTTAGGACAGTGCGTGTACACACAGCCTGTGGCTCCTAAACTCCGCTTGTTTCCCGTTAACAATCAGACCAAGCAAAGCCGGATGGAAAGCCTTAAGAAGACCCCTAAAGCAACCCCTACGAGCATCCCCGCTTAACTTTAATAGCAGGGGTTTTGAAGATTCACTAATTTCACGTCTTAACAAAGCATTATTTTCTCTTTGGTCAAATTCCTCTTCAGATATTCTTAACAAGCTATTCCGGTGATGGCGCCCTTTTAAATGACTCACAGGCAAAGTAAGCTGCTATGGGACCACCGTGCTCACTGCACAGTCCTGGTAACTACGTCATGGAGCTGTGAGGGGTTCGCATCAGAGAATACTGGGGCGCTGGGTGAAGGGCACATGGGAGTCCTCTGTGTGACTCTCATGACTTTTCTTGAATCTAAAGTTAATGAAAAATAAGCAGCAAACGGAAGTAAGGGCTGGCTGTTTGGAGCCCAAAGGGGCAGCAGGGTCCCAGGTTAGCTCAGGCCCAGAGCAGGCTGGCGCGGGGCCCGCTCCTGCTCATGCCGCCCGTCTAGATGCCGCCCCCCAAACCTCTTCCACTTCCCCCGGGCAGTTCACTGACCTCCACCCGCAGTACAAGCCCAGGCTGCTCCCTTCAAACGCTCCACCTTCCAGAGCCTGGAAGACATTCCAGCAGCAACTAGCAGGACGGACAAAGCTCTTCTTTCTAGCTGTGAAACCAGAGGCTGGAAGACAGTCCCCAATTCATGACCTAATGACTCAATACTCCGAGGGTGTAGTGTGGGACCATTAAATGACAAAGGTGAAACATTTACGGCCACATTGGTCTAGATGAATTGAATCTACCCACCCCATCTCATTATCCTTTCAACTGGTCAGAGCATCTCCCACAATGTACTACTAAATGATAAATTCCAACAGGATGAAGATACATCAAAAGATTAAGATCCGGTGCATGATCCAGTTATCCTTCTGCAGGTAATAATCTGAAGCATACAAAACCTCCTACATTTAAAAGCTCTATGCGCCCCTATGTTCACTGGGTCCATTATATTATTCACAGCAGTCAAGATAAGAAAGCACCCTCAGTGCCATCACGGGTGATTCAGCGCAGACATCGTGCTGTGTGGACACAAGGCTAAGAAAACAAGATGGCGCCGCGCCATTTGCAACGTCATGGAGAGACCAGAGCAGCAGCAGGCCTCCTGAAATCAGTTAGAGAAACCAAGCAAACAAAACAAAAACAAGTTCTCAGATTTAGAGAACGACTGTTACCGAGGCGGAGGAGGTAGGTGGGTAAAAATGGGTGAAGGGGGTCATTCATGGCGAACGGAAACTAGACCTTGGGTGGTCTGCGATGCAGGACACACAGAGGTCTAATCATGATGCGGTAACCTGAAACTCAGATGATGCTATAAGCCACTGTTACTTTTAATAAATGTTTTTTTAAAAAGCGAGAGAATTGATGAATGAAAAATGAGAAAATCCAGAAGCATAAAAGGTCACATTACCACCTTCTAGGCCCCCGCATCAGCTCCGTTTCAAGAGGGGCAAACGAGAGACACGATTTAGAATAACACATTACAATCCTCCTGCGCCTCCTTGAGGCACATTCTGCTTCCAGCCATGGTGGAATATGTCTGTCGCGTTAGCAGATGCAACGATGACAGCAGGGCAGCAACCTGAGGTCCTTATTTTGGGACTGGAGATGAAGATTCCCCGTGAATCGTGCAGCATTAATTTTTACACAGACCAGTTCCAGGCCTTCCTGGAGGCACGTGCAGAGCTCACGCGTGTCTGCGGGGCTGCCTGAGCCAACGCCCCACTTCCATGGGATCTGCACAGCTAGTGTGTCTTGGGTTTAGTTTTAACCACACAAGAGGAATTTTTCTGCTTAGTCAAATTAGTCCGAATCACTTACTCTGGCATTTCCCACGTCTCTCTGGGACTGTAGCATTTGTTCCATAGGAATGAAACCTGCTATAGTCAGAGTTCAGCTTCCATTTCAGTGCTGACATGGGCTGAACCACCGGGCAGAGTGAGCTGTGAGCACGAATTAGTGAGCGGAGTTCTGAAAAATCCTGCTCCAGAGGCAGGCAGGGAGTGAAAGGGCCCTCAGTGAGCGTGTCTCAAAAGAACTCTTCATCACAGACACCCAGATTCATTGCACCCCCAGGGAGTCCTAAATGCAGGTGTCCTCAGGGGTATTTCCTTGTGGGGACTTGCTTTAGCATCTCACGAAAACGGTCTAGTTGCAGAGAGTCGTCAGCTGTTCTCGTCGGGGTCCACACGCGTGCTGGCAGCCACGTGTGGCTCTTACCAACAGCCCAGCGCATATGAGAGTTTGCTCTGAAAAGGGTCCATTCCTGACCCATTATGCCCTTCATTTGGCCCAATTTACCTGCCCTTAGTCACAGAGACTGGGAAGCACTGCAGGAAAGCTGTGGGAGCTGACAGTCTTCACGCCCTGAGAACACGATTCGCGCGTACGGAATTGGCACGGACGAACCGCTGATGTGTTTCTCCTTGAGGGTCAGGGCCAGCTCCCTGGTGGCCAGATGGTGTGAAGGCCGGAGCTCTACCTCTGCCCGTCTGCTTGCCCGTGTGCTGTTCTTCTGTCTCCCCTAGCTGATGGCGGAAAGGACACAGGCTCTCAGATTCCTTTCCTGCTCGAGGCAGAGAATCTAAGGTGACGTGAGGGTTAACGCCAGTCCTTGCCGGACACGAGGCCGGTTCTACCACTGTGTCTCTCCAGGTAACAGAGAGCTTGCTACATAGGAAAACAGATCTCTGCTGCACTCGAGTTCGGCGTCTATGGGACGACACACATTTTGGGGGGCGGGGCTGACGAGCAGTTCTGTAACAACTGGATAGACTGGTGGCACCTCCAGACGCGGCAGGACACAGGCTTGGCAAACGCGTCCACCCCCAGTCTCACCGGCACACACAGCTCCGACCGCTTCCCCAAACCCTCCATCGCCGCCGTGTGCCCGCGGAGAGACGGCAGCCAGGCCCTTTCCAACCTCCCCCACCTACACCCTCACGTCGCGACGACGACGCGAAATAGTCACAGGGCACAGCGGCCGGTCGCACCAGAGAAAGGACGCCGTCGTCAGAAGTTTACCTTAGTTCCTTGAAGGGGTCTGCCCTGACACTGGGTGTCTCTATGGATTTGGGGAACACTGTGCCCTCCGCTCCTGTAAACAAAAGAAGAAAGCAAACAGAGGTTGGAGACATGGCCGTGTCAGCTGGGGGCACAATCCACACAACGGGTGGAGCTAAACGCAGCGAATCCTTCACGCGACCCCGGACACACGGATTTCGCCACTGGCTTTACTGCGTGAGCGGCGGCCGGCGAGTCGACTCGACCCCCGCAAACAGCCTTTGAACAAACAAGGCAACTCTCTTGAAAGTGTTCTCGCAGAGATCAGAGTGGGGCCACGAGGCAAACTCCGTGTTAGCTTAAATAGAAGTATATATATACATATATATGCCCAGATACGGGACGGTCTGACGCCCGTCTCTCATAAACTATTGATCATCACCCAACTGGCAACGTTTTGAAAGGCAGCAGCTGAGCCCTTCCTCTGAGGACTTGGCAGCACACACATCACAAGATCCAAATGACATGTAAGCTGCGGGTTTGATGGCAGCAAGTCCTCTCAGACTGTCACACAGACGCCTCGTGACACCGGAGCAAAAGTTTTCAGTAAATAAAGTTCTGCACCGTTATCTTGGAAAGTGAAACCAAACAGAACCCTGGGAGAGACGGTGTGAAGTTCGGTGCTTCTCCAGGGGGAGTATTAGCATTGATCCCCGACCCGGTGGAGGCATTTAGCTCCTGACTTGGGTATAAGCTTTTATCTTTACAACTTGTCAACATCAGCTGAGCCTTCCCGGCCATAAAGACGGTGATTATCTGATTTGTCTGCTCCCCAAGTGTTTTCAAATCATTTAAGACTCAGTTTATCACAGACAATTGCACTGGATATCAGTTTTTCAATTAAACCTAGCGAGCCAACATCCTGCACTTTGAAGTAAAGGTGATTATTTTCATACATTTGGTGTCGTTCTTTCATGCTGTCAGAAGAGGCGAAATAATGTCTTGCATTCATGTGTGAATTTCTAGAATCCTCCTGCATTTGTTATGATGGCTAAGAGTCCTCCACCAGTCCCTCCAAAGTGCCGCTCTAAATCCAGATTTATCCTAGCATACTGATGAGTCTGGGGACATAAATTGTCTCTTTACTTTGATAGCAGCCATAGAAACATTTTATCTGCTTGCTGTAACAGAGGATTAAGTCAGAAAATAGTGGCTTGACTTAGCATCATCTGTGGAGAGGAAGGGACTACCCTGGGAAATGATGACTTGACTAGAGCTAACATTTCAAGTGACCGCTACACGCTGGCCACCATTCTAAACATTTCACGTGTCCTGGTTCATTTCTCCCCCACGACAACCCCGTAGCACTGACGTAAGGTCACAGCAGGCATAGTGGCATTAAGTATGGGAGCACTTTAGATCTTATCTTGCCCATAGATCCTTGTACTGTTTGAAGACCTCAAAACACGTCACTTCAAATATATCCACATGTGCATGTGTGCCCCATGACATACCGCATTTTGATGTGAATTTCCTAAGAATGGTCACGGTTTTACTATGCACAGATTATTTGCACTGATTCCATGATGTGAGCCTCACTGTTTTCTTGTCATTGTGATGGATGGATTAACAAGTCGCCTCGTTGGATCGTGGTATGTCCGGTGGTCTGGCTGGGCAGTGACTCCAGAAGGGGCCTGCCTTTAAGGGCGGACTTGGGGAAGCCGTCGGCCGTCCCCGTGTGGGCGGGCAGCCCCTGGAGAGCCTTTACGGATCAGGAAGGTGTGGCAGGGAGAAGCTGACCCTTCCTGATGGGACGCCTGCGCAGGGACCTCAAACTTCTCCCGCCCCCAGTGCTCCTGGCTCTCAGGGCGTCAGATCTGAGGCGAGTCTGCACCACTGCTCCCTTGTTCTCAGGCGTCCAGACTCAGAGTGAATTGTGCCCCACACTTCCAAAGAGGTCCCCGTCTTGCAAACCACGGGGCTTCTCAGCGCCAGCCACAGCCTGAGCGACTGCTTCAGCAAACTCCCCTGCGGGGTGCAATCCCCGGAGGCTCTGTGTCTCTGGAGACCCCTTCCCTTCCCCTCCCTTCCCTTCCTCCCTCCCTCTCTCTCCCCACCACTCTGCAAGGTGCAGCAGGAGGGAAGGCAAGTTGTTCATCGGGGCGGCTGCCCGGGTCTTGAAGCTCGGTACCTGGGATGCACATGGATTATGTCCAGTGGCCTCATCCGCTAGGCCACCAGGGGGAGCCACAGTGACATTTTGCTCCACAAAATGAGCCACCAACGTGGGCCCTTCTCTTCCGCCCACCTGAGCTCTGTGCCAAGACTGTTTCTGGGTTTCTCAACCCGATGACAAGTCCTGACCTGCTCGTCCTCCGAACACCTGGCTGCTCTAGGCTCGGGAAGGCGCGTGCTCATCTACGGGCCGTCCTTCCCACGCTTAGGAAAACTCCGCAGCTCCTCCCGGGGACTCACTGGTCTGCCCTGTGAGCCCTGAGCCAGTCTCCTCTTCGGGGCTGGCTCCCGGGGCGCCTGGCTGGGGCTGTCTTGGCCTCTGTCCTACCCCAGTGTCGGGCACAGCGGTGGCACTCACACACTGTCACACGACTGCCACACTCGGCGGGCACAGAGCACGCCCCGCCTGGGAACCTCGTTCACCTGTGGGCATTCACCCCATCTCCTCAACCGGCTCTGAAGCTGTGTGTGGCCAGGACGAGGTCAGACCACACAGCCAGTTTCGGCTTTCGGCTCTCCAGGCTTCTCCTGGACTCATTTCCAAAGGGACCATCCCCGCTTCCAGGAGAGGACAAATTTACTGCTATAAAATCCTCTTGTAGGTCCTAGAGGATAAGGCCACCGGACGTCGCCCGCACACATTCCAAGGACTGAGGTCAAAGCCCAAGGCCTGGGGGAAAACCAAGATGAACAACTAAATAAATGTTTCTTCCTCTCCCCCTTCTGCCTGCCTGTCTACTTGCCTTCATTCCTGCCTGTATCTTTCCTTAAAAAAAAACCTCATCTATTAATCTACATTTTAATGACCACCCAGAATCCGAATTCAACACCTTCTAATTGTGTCTCTACAATAAAAGAGCTGTGCTAAGCGATACTCCTGGGTAAATACAAATGCCCCTAAAGTTAAATGAAACCAAAGGATTGAGGTCTCTGCTCCAGACCAGGAGCCTGGGCGTCATATGGGTAAGAGGACACGGGTGAAGAAATGTGAGCTCATAGTCACATGGCCAGTGAATGTGAGAGCTGAGACTATCCTCCAGGAACCTGACCTGGAACCTACCCCTAGTCACCCGCTGGGGTCTGTTTCCTCCATCCCAGGCCAGCGGGGCGCTGTGAGGTGACAAGACAGCAGAGGCAGAGTGGGGCTCTGATGGGCCCTGAGGGGGACCACAGTGAAGGAACAAAATCAGACACGCAGATCAGCAGAACATCATCAAGAATCCAGATATAAAACCACAGCTGTGTGGTCAGTTCATCTATGACAAAGGAGCCAAGAGTGTTGGTCTATTCAACCAACAGTGTTGCTGGGAAAACTGGACAGATGACTGCAAAAAAATGGAACTAATTACTGATTATGGCCACACACCAATGTTAACTCGAACTGGATCCAAGACCTGGACATCAGACCTGGACCCGCAAAATACACAGGGCTCCATGGCATCAACCTCAATCGATGGCAAAAGAAACTAAAGCAAAATGAAGCAATCGGTTCCACATCAAAATAAAATGCTTCTGCATAGTGAAAGAAACCACCCCCCAAATGAAAAGGCAACTCACAGAATGGGCAAAGATATTCATGAACACACGTTGGATCAGCGCTTAGTGGCCAACATATATAAAGACCTTAGGCACCTCAACAACAAAAAAGCAAACATCCCACTCAAGAAACAGGCAGAACTAAATCGATGCCCTCTCTCCAGAAAAGACACACAGAGGCCTACGGACACATGAAACTCATTCTACATCACTCCGCCATCAGATAAATGCAAATAAAAAATACAATGAGATACTAGTGAGAATGACCTAGACACAAAAGACTGGAAATGGCAGGTGTTGGAGGGGTATGGAGAAGGGGGACCCTCCCACACTGTGGGTGGGAATGCAAATTGGTGCGACCTCTTTGGAAGACAATGTGGAGATTCCTCAAGCAAATAAAGATGGAGCTGCCATTCAACCCAACACTCCCACTCCTGGGCGCAGACCCAGAGGATGCAAAACATCTCATCAGAAAAAACACCTGCACCCCTGTGTTCACAGCAGCACAGTTCACAGCAGCCAAGACAAGGAAACAACCTAAATGCCCATCAAGAGATGACTGGATAAAGAAGCTGTGGTCTGGATGCTCCACAGGATTCTACATAAGCCACTAAAAAGGATGAAATTATGCCCTTCACAACAATCTGGAGGGCACAGGAGGGGAGCAGATTAAGTTTCTGAAAGCAGTCAGAAATAAAAAGGGAAGCACAGGATGGTGTCACTCATATGTGGGATATAAAGAAACCCCAACAAAACCCCACAGGACACAAGCCTGTGACTCCCAGGGCAGAGGTGGTGGGGGGAGGAAGGAGGAGCTAGGTGGCGGCGAAGGGCAGGGATGTGGAGTGAAATGCACACAGACTGAGGTGCAATTTCAATATCCTGAAAAGCACAGAGCGATGTAAACAAAAGAAATGATGGAAGGATTACAGAAAACAAAGACAGTTGTGCTCCCTTAGTCCCAGTGTCTGGGCCTCTGAGTGTGTTTTTGCTGGCCGCTGGCCACGGGGACCCTCATGCACCGTGCACGCTGGAGGGCAGACTCAGGGCCGTGACCGCTCAGGGAAGGCGTGACCCTCTCTCATTAGCTGAGCGACCTTGGACGTGGAACCCAATCTCTCTGAGGCTCAGGCTCCTTCTCTGAAAAGAAGAAATACAGCAGCATCTTCACCTCCTCAGGGTCCCGGGAGACAGCGCCCAGCGGCCAGTAAGTGCCAGTGAATAAAACACTCCTAGCACGAAAATGTTGGTGACAAGTCGTCTTTCCTCCTCGCACCCTCTGCGATGATTACAAGACCACACACACCAGCAGCGAGAAACGACTGGCACTCCCGGGTCACCGGGCTGGCTGCCCCTGCCAGTGTGGGCGTGCACCTGAGATTCAGGCTGGGAGACCCCAGGGCGCACAGTGAAGGGGGCGAGCCCGGGTGGGAGTGCGACCAGCTCTGGGACGAGCCCTGACACTGGACACTGACCGGAACCAGTGCCTCTCGACTCACCTCACTGCGAGAGTCAAACAAGCTCCAACCCTCCTGCCCTGGTAACTCTTGCTACGCCCCCCACTGTCACCTCAAAACAACTCACATGTACAAGGCGATGAGGCATCCATACAGAAAAAAGTCTTTCCAAGTCCACCAGGTTTCTGGTGTCTCACTGCTGTCCCCTTTCTCCGAGGCAGCAGAGCAGACCCCACACATCAGGATGAACCCCGCACCCCAACCCGGTCTTCTCTTTCTTCTTGGATAGTAAATTAGTCTCGATTTTATTATTTCAAAACGGTTTCTAGGAAAACTATACCTACAGATTCCTTCTTTTGACACAATATAATTTACTGGCAATAAATGTTCATAAACAGTTTGAGTGAGAAATCCATAAAGCCATTTCAGCTTTATTTTAAGTTCCACTTAATGTCCCTCCAAAATGATTTCATCAATGTGTTTCCATTAGCTGGTTCTCTGCCCAATAACTTAATTCCACACAATCAATCTGGAACTCAGAAAGCATGTGACAGGGTCTATCCAAGGTGTTTTGAATCACCATAAAGATCAGCTCAACGACCTCTTTTTTCCAAGGAGGGTGTGTGTCCAAAAAAATTGCCAAGGCACTCCGTTGCCATGGCAACAGAAAGCCCGCATCCCGTCTGTAAAGTGCTCGAGTTCAGAGGTCAGTCTGATCATGCATATGCTTCTCCGTCAAAGCATCTGGAGGCCCGGAGACCCGTCCTATGTCTGTGCTCTTAGACGAATCAGGTAACGCCTCCGGCCCTCAGTTTTCTCGGCTGCCTGATGAAGGCTGGGATGAGAACCATCACAGCTAAATTGTTTCCCCCACCCCGATCTAAAATTGCATAAGGTAACAATGCAAACAGACGACCATCTTTAGTCGTGGCTCTTCCCTAGAATATCAAAGGAATTTAATAAAAACGTCCCCACTCTTTACAGAAGAAACAACAGCAAACAGATTTTTTGTCTAATTTATGCCGCATTTGATTGGCAGACATAATGACCAGAAAATAAATTTCATAAGAGATAAAATGGTAGGGAGCCACATTCATTGTAGGTGGAACTAAAGGAAGAAAAAGTCTTGTTCATCAATATTTAAAACTCCAAACACTGACCTAGGAAAATTCAACTTTATTAAAAAACAACAAAAAAAACCCCACTAAGTGCCTAAGCCTATATGCAGTAAAAACAGCGACAGATGAATTACTGAAAGAAAAATGCAGATCTAGAAAATCTGATATAGAAAATTGGATTTAAGAAAAATATCGGACATGAAAGAAAAAAAAAATCACTGTGACAGAAGTTATAATCAGCAACATTTGAGATAGAACAATGATGAGTCAACTGTTACACAGGGAGAAACACTGGTTTTAAAGAATGATTTGAAGAAAACCTTTTTTAAAAGGTGAGAAATGGTATAAAAGTACTCTAGAAAAATGATTATGGTAATAAGCTCAATGGAGTTTTTCTGGCAAATCCTTTCTTGCTGCACAGGATTAATATTGGTATAATTACGACGGAAGCTTTTGTACTAACGATCAAGGACTCAACCATCTGGTTTTGATCTTTTTCTGAAGGTTCAAATGAAGAGCTGGACCATCTGCTCACTATGTCTGAAGTCAAAATACCAACTTTGCTCCTTCTGATTTGTTGCCTCTAGATAACGTGAATGACAACCGGGAATAACCCTATTTTCCCTGGGAAGGACATATTTTATGCCCCTATTAGATGGTGAAGGGACGGGGAGAAGGAACAATTCGATTTCCTGAACATCAGAGAACTGAGTAGCTGGTTAAATCAGCACTGGTTGGGCCGAGGCCCCTCACGTGACTTTGACCTCTTGTCTCACTCTCCACTTGTTCTACAGAGTGGGGTGGGGACTGGATGGTAGGGCCCCACTATTCTACAATCCTCCACATACCCTGGTTGAATGAGCCCGAGGGCCAGGAGAGGAGCACGGTAGGTTCCAGAAACCCGAGTTCACTTTAACAAGCAGGCACAGATGGAGGGCTCCGGGCTGAGCCCGAGAGACCCAGCTCACAGGCTAGCAGAGCGCAGTCCACGCCTCCAGGGAACACGGCCCAGACTCGATGGCGGTGAAATACTCTCACAAATGAAAAGAGACCCGCTGACAAAGGGAGTCGCTTGAAAAGACTCGGAAAGAACGTCAGACGTGTCTCTGAGAGCCTCCACTTTGGACTCCTCACCTGGGCTAATGGATCAGTCTCCCTGGAGGAATGAACTTTGCTGATAGATGAACGAGGGTCAGGAATCCCCGAGGGAAGAGGGGAGGCAGCCCTTGGGAGGGGAACAGACGGCAGCAGGTCGGGGAGGTAGAAGATGGCAGTGAGAACCAAGTTTAACGGGCCGCAGAGGGGAGTCGGGGCGGGGGCTGCCCAGAACACCCACCTGTTGGCCAAGGGGCAGATCTGCTGGCCTTGACTCTGCAGAGACCGCTGTGGCCCATACTGTGGCCTGCGTGACGCCCTACCCGGGGCTCACAGGACTCAGCAGAGCAGACGCCTCACCTCGGACCTTCCGGCCCCCAGACTGGAGACGCACTGCGTCTGTGAGGACACTGAGTCTCTGGAATTCTGTGAGAGTCCTGCACTGCAGGGCTGAGACACCGTGTCCTGGAAACGCCACGCGGCGATGGTCGCAGTGAGCAGAGTGGCAGGCTTGAGAGAGGGCCCAGAACGCACCCCGTGGGGACGTGGGGACGAGGGTGCGCTGGGCCCAGGGAGGAGCGGGACTGGGGTCAAGGCCAAGTGATAATGCTCATGGCCCTGGGCACGTGGCGGCCTCGCCCCCGCCTCCCGTGAAATCCAGCGGTTTCCACGGTCGCTATGTTAACTGAAGTTGAAATTACCTTGACTTAATGAAAAGAGGCTGCTCTGACGCCAACTCTGTTTTTCTTAGGAAGGTGCCGGTAACATAACAAAGAAAATTTTAATTAAGTCTCCGGCAGTACTGACAAGCAATCTATTTTTTTAGATGATGAAAACAGAACAATGTCTTGAGTAATAAGCATTATCTTCTGGGCAAGATGATTTTTGTGGTTACCCTCAAGCTTGAGCTAAAACACACGCCCTAGATCTTCCACTGCTTAAATTCGTTCTTGAATCGGGGAGACGCAGAGAACGGCTCTGTAGGGGCTGGAGACACAGAGGCATCTTGATGCCTCTCCCCGATGTCCGCAGCGATGTCCGCAGCTCCTTCCTGACCACAGGTCCTCCCCAGGGCGCGCTCGGTGGTGGGCGGGAGGGAGAGCTGCTGCAGCAGATGCCTCACCAGCAGGCGGTTTGCCGCTGCTCCCCGCCGAGAACTCTTGGGGGGCTCTGAAGAGCAGTGCCAGGAAAACATCCTGCTTAGCGAGCTGAGCAGGTTTAACGGCGGACTGACCGGGAACGGCGCGACCAGGGTGGCTGCAGAATTTCCGCCGGTTCCGGGGTCCCACACTTTGGAGACCAGCTCTGAGAACCTCGCCAGGCAGGAGCGACAGACAGGGGACAGCCGCTTAGAGAGGAAAAAGTCGCCTGGGGGTAATGTAATCCCACCGTGTCTCCCCAGGCTGCTGGTCGCCTTTCATAAACAGCTAACGCCGGACATCTGTCGTCCCTGCAAGTCACGTGGAGGATACACACTGAGTATTCCTTGCAGGACAGAAAACACCGCCCGTTCGTTCACTTAGTCAGCAGCTATTTACGGAGGACTCGCTCTAGAAATGCTTTCACAGGGGAAACACATTCAGATTTTCCTCTGCGTGGAACAGGAAATGAAAATACAATGAGGAAAGTGGACTCTCCAGTGGCTCCAAGCGTTTCAACACTCGTCGTCTCTCAACGCTTACAACGGCGCACGCGTGCAGCACGGGGTCCAGGCCACACTGGGGACCACGGGCTGGCCTCTCTGCTCACAGGTTTACCGCGGCTCGACGGACAGAGCTTACAGAACACATTTAAACGGATTTTTAACAGCAACTGGACAAGCTACGCATTCCCAGTGGGGGGACATAGCCCCCAGGGGTACGAACATGGGTTCTCGGGGGTAAAGAAGTCGTCCTCTATTTACGCAGGAAGCAGAGACGTACAGGCAGCAAGTACACAGACACACAGCGTGTCTGTCACACTGAAACGCCACTGGGTGAGAGCAGCTCGGGGAAGACATCTGACACGATTCCTGAGAAGACTGTGCAGACAAGTCTGAGAAGCACGGCTGCACATGGGACAGGGTGCTGAGGAGCCCGCAGCGGGGGGCTTGCCCGGGGGCGGGGAATCTGGAAGACTTACGGGGGGAGCACAGCAAGGTGAGTCCCGAAGACAAAGAGATGGGTTAGGTGAAAGGGGTTGGAAGACCGTGCCTGCGAGGAGGGCAGGGCTGAGAGCTCCGGGACGGAGGTCACAGGGGGGAGGAGGCGCCGGAGGAAGAGCGGCAGTGGTGAACGCCATGCTCGGGGGGTTCGGGGCCAGACGGCCTGGGCACAGGGGCAGAACTTCACCCGGGGGAAGGGGACCACTGGAGGGCTGGAGACAGGAGGGAAGGGTCGGGGATGAGTTCCGAAACCTGACCAGATGGATTCTAGGAACTGGCCACCCAAACTGGAAGGACAGCGCATTCTCCCTAGAGGATTCTACCACGGAGCGTGGACACGGAACATGCGGAGCTTGGCAGACGCCCTTGCAGCTGCAGATGATGCTGTCTTGGAGTGCTGACTGAGAACATGTGGGGAGCCATTCTCTTCTCAAATAAAACAGCTAACCCTAATACTGAAGGCGTCTATTCTTGGCATTCTCCTTCCAAAATGCAGAAGCAATTCTCTGAGGTGAGTGTGGAAATGAAAGCCCTATTACTAAGAAAGGGGAACATGTTTGCATGCTGGTGGGAGCACAAATTCAATAACCTTTATAAAAGGCAGTGTGGCGAGGCCTCAAAAATGGAGAACAGAAATCCCAGAGTCCCATCATCTTTCTCTGAGTACTTACCCCTTACCCCAAAAACACGCATTTGCAGAGACAGATGTGCCCCTCAAATCACTGCAGCACAACTCACAATAGGTAAGAACTGGAAACAACCTAAGTATCCGGCATCAGATGACTGGAAAAAGAAGACACAAACCATATACAACGGAAGACGACACAGCCCCAGAGATGAAATCCTGTCACTTGTGACAACATGGATGGAACTGGAGGGATGATATTAAGTGAAATCAGTCAGAAGGAGAAAGACAAATACTGGGTGGTCTCACTCAGATGTGTAAGAGAAAGAAACAAAGCAAAGGAACAGAGCAAACAGAAATCAACCCTTGAATGCTAACAAGAGATCTGAGGTGACCAGTGCGGGAGGCAGTGGGTGGGGTTAGTGGTAAGGGTTTTTGGGGTCCAATGAACAGTGGTAAAGAACTTTTGGTATTTTAGTGGTGGGCAGGGTGTGTTGTGATATCTTTCAGGAATGGTGAACCTGCATACATGGCTTTGTATTATTTTGTACATCAAAGCTATCTCAATAAAGAGTAAAACAGAAACCCTATTACTAAAGGGTGTGGCAGAAGGAAGGTGCAGGGAAGATGGTCCCTTTAGGATATGACTGATCTCTTAGGCAGCCCTGGACACCCGATTCAGAGTTCTCGTGGCCGACAAAAACAAATGCGAGTTGTTTGAGACATGCTGATTGGGTTGTCTTTTATTTCAAATCCAATGTCATTCCAGAGGCTACAGGACCTGACCATGCTCTACAGAAAGCGTGGCAGGGCCAAGAGCAAAGGCACGGAAACCAGCCAGACGCTCAGCTCAGTGGGCCAGGTGACAAGTGATGACGGCCGAGACTCGAGGCTCAGCGAGGACAGACAGGGAACGGGTGTGCGGGGGTCCTGAGGAGGCTGTGTGAAAGAGCCCGGGGGTCAATGTGAAGTGAGGGGCGAGGACGCCAGAGGTGCCCAGGTTTGGGTAGGGGGGACACAGTTCAATGTTGACTGCGGTGAGTTTAAGATTCTCGGGGAGCTTCCAGATTAGGATTTGACGTGGCCAAGTAGACATAAGGCGCATCGCTCAAGGCAGAGTCCTACGCCTCTGGTCTGCGCATTAAAGAGCCCCTGGAATACGGATGGTCATGGAGTCCGGAACGAGGTGATGACGGTCAGGAAACGGTGAGAGCGTGAAAAGAGACTAGGGCCTCGGTCAGAATTCCAAGGGGGCTCCAAGCTCTCCGGTTTGGATAGGGGAGGATGGGCCATCGAAGGAAACAGGAGTGACGAGAGGAGAAACAAGACCAGGGACGGGGTAATATAAGACACCATGCAGCGAAAAAGGATTTCGAGGTGAGAGGGGTTGCTGATGTTAAGTGGCTTTAGAGATAAAATATCCATGGGGTTTAGCAACACGGCGGTCACTTCCAAGCTGAGACCCGCCTGTGACCGCCTGTGAAGGGTGGAGGTGGACTCTGCGGGCAGAGGAGTCAGTGGACAGTGAGGAGACGGACACAGCAAGGGTCACCCTCTCTGAGCGGAGCTGCTGGAATTCACTCGGTGGGTAACACGTGCTGCGGGGCCAGGCCGCCATGGGCACCGGCGTGCGTGCCGAGGCTGGATGCAGGTAACCATGATGTGACACCTGGGTTCATCTAGCTGGGCGGTGTGACAGACATGCACACTGAGAGGAGCGTGTGACCTACCAGAAAGAAAACCTGCACCCCCACGTTCACAGCTGCACAGTTCACAGAAGCCAAGACATGGACACAACCTAAATGCCCATCAAGAAATGATGGATAAAGAGCTGTGGCCCAGCACTCAGGGGGATTCCATGGTGCTGTTAAAAAGATGAACTGTGGCTTTTACAACCATCTAGAGGGAACCAAAGAGACTCAGGTCAAGAGAAAAAAGCCAGAAAGAAAAAGAAACAAGTATGGTTTCACTCACGTGTGGACTATAAGGACATGAGACAAATCTCAAGAAAACTCAAGGGACACAGACTGAGTCTGGGGGTGGGGGGTGGAGAGGGGAGGAAGGAGGAAGGAATACAGCGTTTCAAATGAAAGAAATAATCAGATTATTTATAAAAGAAAGACAAAGAAAGGAGTAACAAGCTCCGGGATGGACCAGGAGACTGTGAAGCAGATTATGATGCTGGACAAACCACTTAGCTTCTTCCCGTCTGCCCGCAGATCCCTGAAAGCGGGGCGACCCCTGCCTCGCAGTAAGTCCCGGCATGACATCTGACCTCCTAAAAACTGCGTGGGTCGCTGCTGTTGACCGGAAGGCTTGCCAATGGCATGAAGAGGTGCTGCTTGTTAAGTGCATTATGCACTGTATTTTCTTTACAATAAAGTCAGCCAGAGAAAAGAACAGGCTGCGAAGAAAGTTATGAGGGAAATACACTGACAGTGTTGTACTGCATTTATCGGTTGCACCATCTGAGGCAAACACAAGGAAACCCATGGATAAGCGGGCACGCGGCCCCCATGCTGCGTGAGGGTCGGTTCCATGAGTGCAGGGCTGTGTGTCTGTGTGTGCATTCGTGGACGTGTGTGCATCGATGCAGAGAGGTGACAGGTATGACGTTACAGCCCAAACGGAAAAGTAATTACATAAAGGGGCTGGTCGAGCAGCGAGCAGTCTCATTTCAGTTCCTCGCAGTGGTGTCAGTTTGGTGGCAGGTAAAGCCACCCAATTAAAACAAGTAACTTTGACGGGTGGGCTGCGTCTGGCCGTGACGCCCCCTCGGAGTCCCGGCGCGGGGCCGACGCAGGGTCAGCACTGCGCTGAGGACGGCTGCCCGCGAGGCCGGCAGAGCCCGCAGACCCTGCTTCCACAGACGGCTTGGAGCCGCAGTCCCTGTGCGGGTGATGCAGGTGACCCCACACTCCTCGGGGCCTGTGGGGGCCCCTATTGAAGACGGCAGTGCAGGAAGAGGGAGTGACCGGCTGTGGGCAGTGAGGACGGTCAGGGAGGCACGGCCGACCTCTCTGCCACCCCGAAGAGCTGACAGGGGCCCCGACTACACTGCCCATCGTCATCTCACATCCCAAGCGCCTTCGCTCCCAGCCTGAGCACCATCAGGACTCAGCCCGTGTTCACCAGGGGAACTAATAGAACCCAGGGGCAGAGAGGTGGAACTTCATGTGATTTGAACTTCATGCACCAGCTTTATCCCTATAATGTCTGCAGAAAGCTAAGCGGTCATGTCACACATCTCAATGTCCATTTTCTGTTGCCAATAAAATGCCAAGAAGATTCGTGGAGCAATGTCCCCAGCGAAGAAGACACTGCCCCAGACTCCTCTGAGCTAGGGGTTCCAGTGTGTCCAACAGGACGCGGGACGAAGCCCGCCGGGGAGGGCACAGGCAACCCTGGGGAAGGCGCCTCCCCCGCCTCCTCCTCCCTGAACATCAGCACGTCAGGCGCCGCACAGCCCTCTGACCTGACTCAAGGCCAAGAGGGTTTCGGCACGTTGGCCCCGACACGCCAAGTTTACGGGAGGACTTCTTCTGGGGGAAGGACGCGTCCTTGGCGGCCGCCGCTGAGAATGCAGTTACTCCCCCTGCCTGAGGCTGAAGGCACTCCTCCCAGGACGCAGGAGCGAGAAGGTGGCCCTGGGCCGGTCGCACGTGTCACCTCTGTGCTCTGAGCGGACAGGACCGCACGCGCCCTCCGCCTTCAGACTCGCCGAGGGGTCTCCTCACGGACTGCACCGTGGGGTGGGCTGCCACCTCCCTGGCCTCTGCTCACGACCGTCTTTCATTTCCCTTTCGGCTCACACGCCACCTTCATCGTGAACCCGGCCTGGTCCTCCCCATGATCGCTAATTGCTCCTTCTTCCCTTGCTTCCAGAATATCACACGTGACATCTCCGATGAGCGCTCCTTTCATCGCTCTGGGAGACGGCGCGGCCCCTGCGCCCCCAGCCCCGCCACAGGGGAGCGGCGTCGAGGGCTGGGCCGGGGGGCTCTGTGCTTCTGCTGACAAGCAGCATGAACTTCGACGTTCCGAACTCAATGTCCCAGAATCAGGAAATGCTGCAGATGAAGGAAGCTTCTGGAAGGGAGCTGTCTAAGCCTGTCAGGATCAGCACTGCTCGTGTGCTCACCTTCCCGTCCAGGAGAGAAGGCGCCGACTCAGGCGCACGGTCTCAGGGGACAGCCGCCTCCAGCGCTGCTCCCTCTGAGCCACTCTCTCGGGGTCTCCCAGCCTCCTGCAGTCGGTGCTGCTTCCACCCCAGGGGCTCCTGTTTCCTACACTGGAAGCAAGATGGTTCAGCAAGTCAGGCTCAGGCTTCCCCAGCTCCCTAGCTCTGTCTGTGGCTTGATAAACACTGAAATACTGCTTTGCCTTTGTTCCTCGCATATCTCCCTCTCCCTCCATTTCAAGCAGAGAACCAGGGCCTTTGCACATTCTAGTATCTGCTCCATGAAGAACCACGTGACTCTGTGAGCGCTGACAAGTGCTGAGAGTCCGAGTCTATTACCGTGAACAAACGGGACAGTGTGACCACCTGGAGTGGCCCTCAGGTGTCCACCTGCCTCAAGCCCTGACTCCTGGATCCCGCTGCCCTCAGGTCCTAGAGTGTCTTCCCTAGAATGTCATGAGACTGGAACTGCTGGAAGGGCCCACCCTGTGAAGGGGTCCGCAGACTCAGCAAAGGCTCCTCTGTGGCACCGACATCCTTTCAACAGCCACACAGGCAAGGACACAGAGACGGCAGAGGTGAGAGACTGAGGATTAGCAGGCTTGCCCATATCATATTTTTATGGTTTGTTTTTAGAATTGTATTGCAGTGACTTTGTTTTACAAATTAAAATAAACTCGTGTGCAGGTTCCCCATGTATGCGGTTTTCCGTTTCCTCCGATATGTGTCACCTGCCCTCCACCCCATCACCAAGTGTCCTGCACCACTGTCCAGTGGGCTCTGCCACCACCTGTCCCCATCACACTTCTCCATCCCCTTCCTGTTCGGTGACTTCAGGTCTATGGCCAGTGTGCAAGAGTTGCTTTGTTTCGTCTGCTCCTTTGTCTGGTCTGTTCACGTTCCACCTGGGAGTGAGGTCATCTGGTCGCTGTCTTTCTTCTTCTGACTTGTTCACTCAGCATCATCCCCTCTAGATCCACCATGTTGATTCACATGACAGGGTCCCATCTCTTCTCAGGGCTGTGCAGTGTCCACTGTGTGTATGGACCCCATCTTCTCCATCCATCATCTGATGCCAGGCACTTAGGTGGTTTCCATTCTCAGCTGCTGTGAACAGGGCCATAGGAAACAGTCCATACTATACTGACATCACAGACGCAGCCGTGGTTCTAGGACAGCCCAGGCACAATGAGATGGGACCTCACACCGGCCTCGTGTGGGCGCTCAGAGTCACACTCAGCGCACGGCAGCCCTATCAGCGGTGGCATCTCTTAAGAGCTTACTATTTGCCTGGAATTTTCTGCAAGCTCTTCACACGGATCACCCCCTTCAATTCTTGCTGCACCTCAGCGAGGCGCCTGAATGGCTGTCTGCCTGCACCTCTGCGAGAGGAGCGGGGCGTGGAGAGAGCGTGGGAACAGGCCTGAGTTCGGGCAAGTCTGCCGGCGGAGCGCCCCCCGCTGACGGTGTCATTTCTGTCCCGAGTGGGAGCATTATGAGTCCCACGCCCGCCCCTCACCAGGGGCCTCTGCATAATGTCCACAGCCACAATCTCCCCGGGGGCTCCGGACGGCAGGAGACGGGCGACGCAGGGCACCAGAGTCTCTGCTCTGGAGTTCTCAACCACGTGCATGGGCAAGCGCACATCTTTCTTCTTCAACGTATTTTTCATTTTGCAGATTCACTTTGCTTTCTGTCACTGACAACTGGAAGCACGGGCCTCAGAAGGGCATTCGTTTCCTCGTGGGAGGGAGGACTTCAGGCCATGAATGTGTCCCCATCAATGAAGCGAGAACTGCTCTCGGGAGCCCACAGCAGGGGTGTCTTCGAGAGTGATCAGATTCCTCTCTGACTGCACCTTCGGGGGAGTCCCCAGGCTCACATCGGACACGATGTGGAGGCCAATGTGCTCTAACGCGCCTTTGTGGTCAGGACCAGTGTGAGAAAGACCCCTCTAGGACATTCAGCACCTCTCTCTCTTCAACAACCCCGGACAGCACATTGTGCAAGCTTTTTATAGCTTCTTCCTCTTCCTGTAAACAGTCTTGATGTCACACAGAAAAAAGTCTTCAAACATGCTCTCTCTGAGGTCTGAATTATTTAGTGCCAAAGAGCATGTACTTAGATGTTGAACTGATTCTCTTTTAAAGAAAAAAAAAAGCAAGTGTGAAGACCCGAAACTACAGAGCTTTATGGCTGGATTTGGGTATTTGCTAAATGTCTTGTGTGCTGCTTTGTCAATCTGAGTGACAGTTAATCAATACTAATCTGCTGCCAGATGAGTCTTCCCTTACCCGAAACAGGATTAAGGTCTGCCTATGAATACATTGTATCCCAGGTTGTAAATCCATATGCTTTATCATGAAAGCATGCGCAGCATCTCTTTGTAAATGAGATGCACTGTGTATACAAGGGAATAAAGATGAATTACCAACTTGTCCTGAAAAACGCCTGTCTGATCCATTATGAAAATGTCTCAGCTTTCAAGGCGGTAGCAAGGAGATGACACATCTCAAATGGTTTCACACTGTGATCTGCACCCCAGTCTCTGGGGAGCTCTGAAGCGAACGCTCAATCTCTGTGGGCATCCTGTCCCTGGGCGGGGGCAGGTGGTCTTATATTTATGTGCCCCTCTGTCTCTGAGCTTGTTGACACCACCATCTCTGCCTTCAGGCAACAGTTAACTAGAGCTCGAGGAGGTCAGGTGCTGTCCCAGACAGTGACAGCATCTGCACACCCCACAAGGTGCACTAACATTTTCCAGTGTCACCTGGGCCCACAGGCACCTAGGGTCAGTGCTTCTGACTCAGCCGGGTCAGGGGCCAGAGCCAGGTGAGGCATCTCTGAATGTCATTTTACAGCTTGTTAAATTTTCATGCACACTTTTAAGTTCTCATAAACACCTCTATGAAAGGAAGAGGGGAGATGGGCGTAAGTGACTTGTTTAAAACTGATCATGGAAAAAAATCCAGGGAGAAATCAGGCAACTGAAACCTGATGGGCATGATATTATCCACCTCATAGGTTGTTGTAAGTTTTAATGAGTCGGTAAAACTCCATACAGCGCCCAGCACACAGCAAGAGTGCAATAGTTGCTAATGACGGCAGTGATGCCGTCAGTTACAAATGCTCTCAGTTACAAATGCTCTCAGTTACAAATTCACGCATCTGCCAATTTGTCTGCCCACCATGGCTTGTCTGTCAATCTGTTCAACCATCTATCCACCCATCCACCATCCATTCATTTATATGTCCACCTAGCCATCCATCCATGCATATACCCACCTATCCTTCCATCCATCCACCCATCATCTATCATTCATCCACCCATCCGTCCATCTATTCATCTATCTATAATCCATTCATCCATTTATTCATTATCTGTCACATTCATCCACCCACCCACAAATCAACCCATCATCAACCCATCCATCCATCCATACAGCATCCATCATCTACCTACCCATCATCTATCATCCATCCACCCACCCACTCATCCATCCATCCGTCTACTAACCCTTATCTATCATTCATCTACCCACCCATTCATCAACTATCATTTATCCACCCACCCATAAATCCATCTATCATCCATCCATCCATCCATCATCTATCATTCATTCACTCACCCACTCATCCATCCGTTAATCTACACACCTATCTATCATCCATCCACCCACCCACCTATCCATCCATTCATCCATCACCCATTCATTCATCATCTATCATTCATCCACTCACCCACCCACCCATTCACCATCCATCATCCATTCATCCATCATCTATCATTCATCCACCCACCCACAAATCCATCCATCATCCATCCACCCATCCATCCATCATCTATCATTCATCCCCCCATTCGTCCATCCATCCATCTACCATCCATCCACCATCCATCATCTATCCATTCATCCATTCATCATCCATCCATCATCTATCATTCATCTACCCACCCACCCACCCACCCATCCACCATCCATCCACCATCCATCACTATGCAATACATCCATCCTTTATCATACGTCAGTCACTAAAAGATACTGAAGAGCCAGTGTTGAATAAGCCCATGTTCTCATACCTCCTACAACCTAGGCAAAGATTTTTTAGGCTCTGGAATATTTATCTGGTATCTAATGTCACAGACTGAACAATGAACAAGTAACAGAAGCATGGCCTAGACCAGGGATAGGCAAACTGTAACACACAGGCCAGATGTCTTCCAGCTCCCGTTCCTACCAAGTTTTGTTAGAACACAGTCATACAAGGTGGGCGACAGCTGCTTTCCCGCGGCCATGGCCTAGTTGTGCAGTGGTGCCAGAAACCCTGTGTCCACCGGACTCAAATATTTACAACATGGTTCTTTCCAGTGACTCACTAGCCATCGCCTCAAATGAGTGGGGACACCAGCAAGTCTGCTGGAGCCCAGGACACCCACTCGATCTTCCCTGTGGTTATTCCGGGGATTGCTGTGTCCTCCCTCTTCCTTCCAGGGGGTCACACCTGGTCCCTGCAGGCAGCTCCCTCCTTAGTCAACCCCTTTAAGATATTTGTCTTGTTCTCTTTCTATGGCTTGGTGACCGGAATGGCAGAAGGAGAGGACGAAGCTGTCACAGTGAAGCCTGCTTCAACATGAGTCAGCTTTCAGCTCTTCAAGGCTGCTGAGCCGATAGATCTTTGCTATCTCGCATTTTAAAAGTGAGTCCTGGGCCAAGCTCTCTTCACTGAGGGAAGACAATTAATGGAACTGCCCATTAAGAAATACATTCTCTGGATGAGACCTTATCTGTGGGTTATGAAACTGGCTTGAGACACCCCTTGAACTTCTGGGGTATTTCCTGCCCTGCATGTGGGTAACTGAACGCAACCACCTCGGCTTCTGATGCTTCATCTCTGCAGGCAGTGGGATATGGATGCTCCGTGTCGCAAACCTTTGCTCTCGATTTTACCAAACAGCAACGCCGCTCTCAATGACACTAGCTTGAATGCTAGAGTTCGGGACATGGAACTCCTCGGTATCTTCCCCTCTTACGCACTGGAGTGAAGCCACTGTTCCTGTGCTTGAATACGGGGCTCTCACCTTGGAGTTCCCACCACTTTCACTGCGTGTTCTGAAGCCCTTTCACCTTTCTGGGTTTAGCTTCTGCACCTGTCCAGGTGGCGAAGCCCACTGTACCGCCTGCGGCTCAGGCTTGTTGTGGAGACCATATGACGGGGGAGCCAGCTTGCGAATGTGCACAGGAAAACACAAACGCCAGTGATGACGGCCTCGCTTGGAATTCTCCTGGATCCAATACAGCCCTGCTTTCCATCTTTAAAACATGCCCCTTTCCAAGTAGTCCCTGAGAGCCCGAAGAGGAAGCAAAGTATGGCTAATTCAAGATGAAAGGCAAGACTTGCATCTGCGTCTGTTCGACTCTCCCTCTCCCTGCTTTTTTAGCTCTCAAAGGCCTCACCCCATGGTCCAATTTTAGGGACACTGGACCCTCACCAGTCAATAAGAGCAGTCTCATTTCTCTGAGCCTCTTCAGGCAATGCACACACGCCTTCCATGTTCTCATGACAAATGGAAATGGCTCAAGGAGACGGCTCAGGGAATGGATCGAGCTGCCCTCACCCTGTCACCCTCGGTCCTTCAGAGCTGAGGGCCTCCACAGCATTGTCCTCCCACCAGGCGCTGATGGTCTCTGGAAGAGCCATGTCCCGATGGGGCCAAGTCAGCCTCAAGGGAGAGAAGGAAACACCCCTGACTTCAGCTCCTCCTGGAACGTTAAAGCAGCAGAGCCAGCGATGAGATGGTCCTGTGCACCTGTGACCGTCTCCAAGCCGTGCCTCTAACACTGAACACACGACCACGCGTTTGCCGTTTTCAACACCCAGGGGTGGGAAGAGCTGAGGAGCTCTCAGCAGAGAAAGGTGTGCAAGAGAGGTGATAAAGCAAGGGGGTATAAGGAGTGCTAAACTTACGACAGGAGTTAACACACAGCAGCACCAAGTACCCTCAGAAATCAACTTCCACTACGAGGCTATACAAATAAGGGAAGGGAAGCCCATCCTGCATTACACGGGGCTTCATTAATGTGGTTTTGGGAAGAACCAGACCTCCCACTGGGACGGTCATGGCCGGGCTGCGGTGATCCGCATGTCATAGACCAGAGAAGGCCACCACACTGCTCCGATCGGGAAGCAGAGCTGCAAAGCCATTCCCCTTCCCTGCCGTGTCCCCACTCCCAGGGCCATCTCTGCAAGAGCTGCCGTCTGAATTCCTTGCTTCCGCCCCGCTGCTGGAGTCACACCTGCAGCTGCAGAGACAGCAGGGTCACCCCTTGGCAGCGGTTACCATTACTGGGGCACCTGCTGCGTGCCCGGTCTGACATCGGGCACTGGGGAAGGCAGCTTGCACGTGATGCGCAGCCCAAGGAATGAGGGAAGGACTCGGACCTTCCGAGGGGACGGGGCACAGAGTTACTGCAGCATGAGACCCCACTCTGTGGGCTGCACACCTGCCCTGGGATCCAGGGTTTCTCAAACACAGAAGAGCAACGTGCGAGAGACACCTGCCCGCTGTGAGGGGCTGTCCTGGGCGCTGCACAGTGCCAGGCAGCAGGCCTGCCCTCAACTACTAGCTGCCAGTAGTATGTCCCCCATCTGGTGACAGGGTTCTCTTAGACATCTCAAATGTGCTCTGCGGGGGGCGAGTAACCCCGCGAAGACCACGAAGGGGCCCGGTGTGTGCCGACATCTTCCCCTTACCAGCTCCAGGCCGAGCTGTCCTAAGTGCAATGAGTTCCACGGGGACAGGCGCCCCTTCACCCACCCACCCACCCGTGATCGGCATGGACGGATCCAGACATGCCCCCAAGTGGGCAGCCAGGTCCTGTTCTCAGCATATTCTTGCTTCTCCTGTCCTCACGTGCAGACAGCACCTGCTAAGTGCTTGCTGGCACCTCCACGAGGAACGCGTCCTCATCTGGGGACAGCGGATGCCAGGGATTCATGGACGGAATTCAGGGGTCTGTGTTCTTGGAAGAGGATGTCACATCATTCGTTTCACTGCTCCATCACTGCAGCCTACATGTCCTTGACGAGAAGGCCAGAGAAGGACCTGGGGTAACTCCTGCTCTGCCACTGCGAGAAATCACAGATGAGCTCCTTTCAGAGTAGATTCTACCAACTCAAAATGCGCGTGAGAGCCATCACCACCTGGAAATGATGGCAATTGTTAGGCTAGATTGTTTTGGGTGTCTCCTACCAAAACAGACACAGGCGCAACTGCAAAGTCAGTTTTCGTATGTTGGCAGCTGAGTTTCACTGAGTGTCCATGGAAATCTTGGGCGTTTTGTATAATGAGTGAAAAACAGAAGTTTGAGACGAGGGTCACAGCCTTCAATAGCCTGACAAAAGAGTCACAGCAGAAAGACGACCTGATGCAGAATGAGAGACCTCTAACATAAGCCATGGCAGGCAGCCAGGGAGCCCGGCTGACCTCAGTGCTTTCTGCACCGACCCAGTTGTCTGGGGCCGCAGACGACACTCTGGAAGCTCAGTTCCAGGCTGGGCTGCGCAAGGAAACACAGTTTTCCCCTCCAGTGGGAACAGCTTCCCTGAACTTCACCCAGGAAACCTCCCAAGGGCCAACTCACATTCCATGTCTCCTGGAAGGGCTCCCCGCGTCCCTGGGGTGCCAGCCCGGCATTCCTGCTCCTGCACACCTGCGTGACATCCCAGAGGCAGGTAGGACCACACCAGGAGACCCGGCCCTGCCATCGTCTCTTGCTCCATCAGAACCTCTCTGATCGGAACCTGCCAGGAGAGCCACAGTTTCAGGGCACTGGAAGGAAGAACCCGGCCAGAGGCACCAGTCAGGCTGTCGTCAAGGACGGCCTCGCTCCACACGCTGCGGAAGCCAGGCGGCCAGCCGGACAGAGGGGAAGCGGAGCGGGCAAGTCATTCTCCTTGGCAGTGGAGTTGCATTTACCAGCCGACGAAAAGCACACCAGCTCCCTCCACCGCGTACAGGCACCCTGCACACTGATTTCATACCAGCTCCCCCTTTTGTTCCGCTAAATGCAATCTCTTCCTCAGGCCTCCCATTCCAGAGCTTTGCATTCGAGAGCTCTGACTGCCGACCGGCTCCCATGGAAAGACACAGCTGGAGAACAAGGCGAGTTCAGGACGCACTGCTCAGGCCTGTGCGTGCTGAGACCAACACGGACCCGTGAGTTCTCTGAGCACCCGGGGCTCCAAGACCAGGCTCACAGCTTCCTTGCGCAAGCGCAATGCCTTCTTTCCATCGAACCGACATCGGTCTAGAACACGATGGAGACTGCAGGGCACTGCTTCGTAAGCCCACGCCCGGATCACCTGCCTGATGTCACCACCACAAGCCTGGCCCCAGTCCCTCCCCACCCAGCTCTCCCTAACCCGACTCCCTGTCTCCTTCCCTGTCCCTCGGGTGACGCCTGTGCTGTCCCCACAGCCTGAGCACTTGTGTTTGCCTCGGTGTGTCCTCCACACATGAGCAAAGTCGCGCTGTGTCTCTTTTTCTCCACGTGATTTATTTCATAGCGCCCTTCCCTCAAGGTCTATTGATGGTTTTGCAAATATCAAGATTACATATTTCTTTATAGCTGAGCAGTATTTGCAAAAATTTTTTTTCTGAGTTAAACAGCCATGCGGAGACCTCATGGCTGCACTTGGCTCTGTGATGAGCGGATCAGTCCACAACCCCTGGCTGGCCCTCCTTAGAGCATTTTGTAAACCACAAGTCAGCTCTCATCGCTTCCCGGTCCAAGTCCTTCAGGGTCTCCCAGGCCCCTAAGTCTAAAGCCCTATGTGTAGACACATGTCCTTACGGTCTCATAACAGGTGCACACATGTCCATGATGACAAGCACATATGATGCTTATCTGCTGACTTACACGACACAAATAATGTGTCAGCTCGGAGCACGCGTGTCGTGCGAGGTGCCTCGCAGATTCACAGGCCCTGTGTACATATTTGCCGCTCTGTGGACACAATCTGTGTCAAAAATACAGGCTCTAGATACTAAAATACTGAACTGCACACTTTAAGTGGGTGAATTGCGAGTGTGAATTACATCTCAGCCATTACGAAAAGAAAAACTAATAGCTCTAGAGTCTGATCATCTGGGCTGGCATCTCACTGCTGCCATTTAACTTGCTACACGACCTCGGGGAGGCGACCTCTCTCTCTGCCAATGATGTCATTTGTAAAATGAGCTCACTGATAACCGCCTCGAGGGCTGAGCAAGACAAGTGTGAATATCAGCACAGTACCTGGCATGGAGCAGGCGTTGAATAAATGCTAACTAGTATAATTAAGGCCTCTCCGCTGTCCCCTCTGGGCACTCTGCTCTATGACCTCTGACCTCTGACCTCTGGCTGTTGCTGGGCCTCAGACTTTCTGGAAGGTCCTGCTCCCCAGGGCCCCTGCTGGCCACACCACACTCCGGCCCTGGGCTCCCTCTGCCTGACTTATTCTGACTCACCCTAACTTGGCCACCATCACATCCACTGGAAAGACATCCCGGCTTGTCAAATTACAAGAAAGTTTCCTAACTTGATGTTTCCATAAAACCTCGAGTTTTCGCGTGTAAAGGACACATCGCATGTGCGCGTTTCAGACCTGTCTTCCTTGCCTGGCGGTGCTCCCCAGAAGGGCCGGGCCCAGGTGCTCAGGGAACATTGCTTATATGTGGCTGCCTTTCTGGGCAATATCTGGGCTCAAACAACGCCCAGCGCCGTCCTGCTGATGCCACTTCCTTCACAGAAGCCTCCTGCTGCATAAATCACATCTCTGCGTCCGACTGGACTGGACTATCCTGTCTGGCTGGCCACACAGAAGCCACGTCAAAATGGCCCGTCAGCCTTCTAGCCGCCTCCTACACAGCTCACTGCCAGGGAGACATCCCTGGGAGGTGGAGTGGGAGGCAGACATCCCCGGCTCAGGCTTCTGGGGAGGAACACCACCCCTGCCTACCCTTCAGAAACAATCTCTTCCCTAAAGAGAAATCCACACGAGCTCTCTGCTGGAAAAACAGTGCAGCTCCTCTCGCTGCCTGTGTGTGTGGAGCTGAGTACAACTGATCCCGCCGGCCCGCTGCACAGAAGGCTGGAGTCCCCCCCACGCCCGCCTCTGCCAAGTCACCCGTCCCTCCATCTCTCCTCCGGAAGATTCCCCGGGCCACTGCTCTGGGCTGGGTCTCCCACGCCGCCCCCATCACCCCCCATCGGACCCTTGGCACCAATGGCAGCCAAGTGCTGTGTCTGTTCATCCTTCAAGTGCATTTCACTGCTATTTAATATTTTGCCAGGTAGGTGGTCTGATGCTGTAGGCACCCCTCCTAGAGATCAAGGATCTTCCCTATTGTGTCCTTAAACCCGGCCCCGAACTTCTGCTCCTGGAGGCCTGTGTGGCGCCCTGTCGGACTGTGCGGAAATGGTGCCGGGACTGACACAGAGGACACTCGCCACGTGCTTAAGGCGGAGCCACGGCCTCTTGACGTGACGAAGGGCTCTCATCGCCTGAGCTGTGCAGACGGGCAAGGTTCAGAGAACGGGGAAGCTGCTGAGGCTGTGTCACGGGCTCATAACAGAATGCAGGCTGTCCGTCTGCACACCCACACCCGCGCCACCATTCTGTGTCCACTGTCCCAAAGGGAAGAAGCCGAGGCTTCAGCCTGTGTCCTGACGGGGTCTGAGGCGTCCTCCCCTCCTTCCCTGTTTGTTTGAATCACCGCGGCCCAGTGGCTAAGGTGCAGACCATGCGAAGTCCCAGGAACTGGGGAAGTGAAGAAAAACCAGAGACAGGTCACAGGAGCAGAGAACTTTGCCGCAAACGCCCTCAGCAGCAGGGGAGGGAGGTAAAAGCAAGCAAAGACAGTATTTTCAGTGCTCCTTCCTCCCACTCGAACAAGGAGAATTAAATTCAAGTTCCTCCAATAAGGAGAGTAAAGTTAATTTCCTTCCCCACTCTGCACACCGAGAGTTTCTTATCATGGTGTCATCTCATTAAGTTCCTAGTGTCACTGTGGAATATCCACGTCCCCCTTGGCCTCTGCTGAGAAGATAGAAAAAAGATTCACCTCCAGTGACCTTAGGGTTGCCGGGGAATATTCTGCCGCAGAGCATACAATCAACGAGACGTTAGACAGTCGGACCGGCCTGGACAGGACAAACGGCTGTTGACGTTGAAGCCGGCCTGGCCAGTTTGGCTCTCATTTGGAGATACTCAGCTCTTGGTCTTAAGTGGCAAGAGGAGAATTCTGATCATAAAGTCAAACCAGCAGAGATGTCGAAGCACCCGAGTTGCCGCATGAGAAAGAAATTCAACTCACGTCAGTTCCCAAAACACAAAGAGAAACATCCTTTCCTCGTTAAGTGAAAAGAATGGTTCTCTTCCCAGCAGCCAGAGTGTGAAGCTCTCAAGTCTTAAGTGAAACTGGGGCGATGACAAATGTCGCACGTGGTGTCCTTCCTCCTCCCACCCCACAGGTGCAGCCGGGGGAGGCAGACACGGCAGCGGGGAGACCCGCGCAGGTCGCTGCTGGACGCCGGGACACACGCTCGTTGCGGGGCAAGTCCATCACGCTGCTATCACGTCGCATCTCCTGTAGAGGGAAAAGGTGCGGGGCCCAGCAAGTGCCTCTCCTCCGGCACCCGGAGGCAGCCCCGCAATCCTGGGGTGGGGGACGTGGCGCTGAATGTCTCGCAGTGCCGGGGGCCTCTGGAAGGACTCTCTTCTCTTCTGGGGAGAATTATGAGAGCTGTGCTCCCAGCAGCCCTGCCTGCGAAGCCCTGTGATTATTTCTCTATTGCAGAACTGTGCTTTTTCTCATTAAGGCTCTCTGGTTTATTAAGGTTAGAGCTGCTCGTCCGAGATGCTTTTCTACTTGGCTTTCTCGCCGCATTATTTATGGGAAGTGTATCTTTATGATCGAATACATGATTCCTGTAAATAATAAACCAGCTTTGGAATGAAGCGCCAGAAAAGATGTCGACAGCCGTGGTGCTTTTTAAATAGCTGATCTGGGCAGGTGGGCGCCGCTAACGGGGCGGCGGGCAGGCCGGTGCCAGACTGTGGGGTCCACGGGCCCTGCTGGGTAGGCGGGGGTGTCCCCAGGATCATGTCTGGATTACCCAGTGCTCATGGCCACTTAGGAGGAACTGCCTTCCTTTTGCTGTCACCCCTCGGCCCCTCAGTCCCGGTCCTTCCCCTCCCGTGGGAGACGCTGCAGGAAGGAGAGCCGCGTCCCCAGGAGGAAGAGGAGACAGGACAACGGGAGCAGGGAGAACGGGAACGGGACAGCTGGTCACAGAACCAGCACACGCTGAGTGACCGGGCGGCTGCTGCCCGGAGGCCCGACGGTGGCAGACGAGTCACCGTTCTGTGTCCCGTCCATGTCACTGTCCCAAAGTGTCTCTCATGTCCTAAAGCCTCTGCGCTCCTCTTCTCCCGGGAAGGCAGAGAGGACACAGGGACACATGCGGACATGCGGCAGGGCCCTCGCCCTCTGGGAATCTTGGGGCGGGACTGAGGTCTCAGGAAAGCAGCTCTCCTTAGCCTGGCGCCCCTCAGGTCTTGCTCCAGACTGGATGTCCCTGTTCTCGCTGGACCCATCTGTTCAGCTGTGGGGATAACCTGCCCCTCGCGCAGTCGGGCCCCTCTCCACTGGGTGGGTCCTCAAGTGCAGGGACTCAGCACTGAGGCCGAGCTCCTCACCTGACCCCCACCCTGCTGTTGGGACGCCGCTTTTTGTGACCGACACCCCGCCCATCGAACAGATGAGCAGACACCAGAGACGTCCTTACACCCCCCTGGACCCATTGGTCAGTTAGGTGACAAAGGTCATCCATTCTGCTTCAGATGACCTTCCCATGTGTCCTCTCTTCTCTGCCTTGCCTAGCTTAGGCCTTTGTGAATCCTCAACAAAGGTATCAGGATGTCACCTTCTCCTCCCTCCTTTTCTGGAAACTGTCAGGTTGGTCATAAACATTCCATCGCTCAAGGACTGCAGTCCACTCTTGACACAAACATCCGGAGCGCTGGCTACGTGCCAGCCACCAATCTGGACCTGAAATTCAGACAGGCTCTTGCCCTCGTGGAGCTTGCACTCCGTGCAGGTCGTGGTGACCGCTCTGAAGAGCAGCGAAGGGTAAAGGCCATGCCAGGAACCAGCACAGTTTTGCCTCAAGTGCCCCGTGGTAAAAGTACTTTAGGCCCATGGGCCCCAGGAGTGGTCTCAACCACTGACTCTGCCAGAGGAGTGGGGGCAGCAGAGACAGAGACACTGCACACGGCGGGGTCCCGGGGAACCGCGGCCCACCCTGGCGGGCAGCTCGGCCCCGGGCCTTCCATGCAGACACTGGGAGCAGGGAGCTCTACCAGGAAGGTCAGGGGCCTGTCTCATGGCCTGACACTGAGCTGTACACTGAGGGTTCCCTGAAGCAAAGGCTGGAAAGCAGGAGGCCCTGCCCGGGGAAGAGGCGGTACAGCAGCTGAAGGAGAAACCTGACTGGTGATGAAGACGGATGGCCGGTGCCTCTGGAGCTGAGCAGGTGGGGGCCTGGGGGAACACGCATCCCGGGAACACTCTTCCCAGCACTGGCTCCCCTGCCTCACGTGTGGCGGCCCCAAACTACCCTGCCTTTAGCAGAATCGCGAAGACACTAATTTTCTCTGCGCAGCACCACTCCCTCTCCCGGTCACCACACCCCGAGTTTCCTCCGGACGACTCCCCTGGGTCTTACTCTCAGTCAGGACCAACCGCGGTGGGGACCTGCCTCAGGCCTTGCTATTCGTCACACCCCATCTCCTGCCTACACAGTCCCTGCAGGGATGGACATCCAGGGCCAAGCCGGTCCAGTCGGAACCCGGACGGGAGGCGGCCGCTCCGCTCGCTCTCCTGCGGCTGGAGGGCAAGACTGACATCAGAGCTGAGAGACGGGACGAGAAAGAGAGAGGCTGAATGTGGGCCACAGTGCGTGAGTGACCACGAACGTAGAGGAAGCCAGCTTCTCCTGGGCTTTCCTGACACACGAGGCAGTAAGTCTCCCTCCTCTGAGCAGATGAAACCATGTACAGCCAGGTGAGTTCTGACACCCGCTCACTAAGCAAGCACCTTCCCTCGACACTTTCACCCCCGATCCAGAATCCAGACCCATAAACACTCTCTGAGCTCAGAAGGCGTGGACGCTTTCTCTGGACGTCACCGCAGCCAGCTCACGTCACCGGGCTCACTCACAGCCGTGTGCCCATGTCCCCGATCAGCCAGCGAGCAGGGAGCGCAGACGCTCATTTCTGCATCTCGAAGGCATCAGATCAGGGACCCGATGCCACAGGACACCCCACTCCTCGGATCGTCATCATCGATGGCCAGGTCACAGTCAACTTCCACTGCAAACTAATTCAGAAGACTAAGAGCACCGTCTGAAGATGCCCTAGAAAAAGAAGTGGCCACCGCCTCTGACCACAGTTACATTTCTCTAAAGCTCAGGCTAATTTAAATGGCAGCAGCTTGAATTAAAAATATTTTTCAACTGATAATAATGAACTCAGATAATCGGCATCAAGTGGCATTAGAGGACATATTCGAAATGAACTGAGAGCATAAACAGTCCTAGTTAACAAAGAGAATAACATTTTACGTGTGTTTATAAATGCCGTAATGTCAATCCACTGTTCGATGAGGTTGGTCAATCATGAGAACCAGAAGCCTGTTTCCCCGCATCTCCCCGAGGAGGCCCGGGGGGCCGGCGTGTCTGGAGCCTGGTCTGTGGCCACTTTTGAAAGACCCTCTTGTCTGTTATGGAAGTATTTTGCGTTGCAATTAAAACTAAACTCCCACATGCCTCATCTTGCACATGAATTCTACACCATCTTAGTCATTAAAAGGGAGGGGCTTGACTTGCAGTTAAGACTGGATCCCTGCAGGGCAAAAAAGCCAAGGACGGCAGAGACGCGTGCCCATCAGAAGAGAGGGTCGGGCAGGTGGACGGACAAGGCTTTGAGCCCGGGAACAGGTGGTGCCCTCTGGAGACGCGGGGTCGGGGGCGCTGACAGCAGGGCCTTGGGACGAGGAGACAGAGGCTCAAGCTGCAGCCGTCGTGGGCACGTGCTGAACAGACCTCTTGTGGGCACCCTGGGCTCAGCTGTAGGGTGCAGGCCGTGTCAGGGACTTGGGGTGGAGACCCAGGCCTGGGGAAGGGAGTCCACAAAATAGACTTCCATGCAGAAAATTCCTGGCTGTCGAGAAGACGATTTGGGGCCGGCACAGATTTGCAGGCAAATGTTCAAACAAGTGTGGGATCGCCCACGGCGGGGTGGGGGGACAGGTCTGAGGGCAGCACACGCGCGACCCCACATGAGAGCCCAGGTCCTTCAGCAGGTGAGAGCAGGGTGAGTGACGGAGGCAAAGGGAGACTTGTGGGGACAGCAGTGTCCAGGGGCTGGAAAGAAGGGAAACATCTCAAGGACTGCGGCCCTGGTCCCCTTCCTGCTCCCTGTGACGTCAGCATGTGACGGAGGCGTGGGGACAGCGTAGGGGAGAGCCGGGGTCAGAGTGGTCTGGGGCACAGCGGCTACATACCTGACTCTGCCTCTGCCCTCTGGACACTTGACCCGGGCACAGCGCGCTGTGCCCCAGCCGACCCCGGACACCTGGGGATAAGCAGGGTCCCCTGATGCGGCTGTTGTGAGCATCGGGCGTTTCTCCCTGGTAAGTGGTCAGTCGGCCGTGGCCGAGGCGTGCTGGCTGTGTGCAGTTGGGCTATGCTGAGGCCTTTCTGGAGACAAGGGGGAGACCTGGGCCTGGGTTCCACCGCGAGCTGCCGGCACAGCGGTGGCAGCGAGACGCACGCGTGGCCGTCTCAGGTCAGCGGTGTGGGAACTGGACACACGTGAGAATCACCTGGGAGGTGGCGCAGCACAGCCTGCCGGCTAGACCCTGAGTTTCTGAGTCGGCAGCCTGGGGGAGCCGGGGGGGTGCCTGCCAAGGAGGGCACCGCTGCAGCCCCTCGTGCAGGGACCACACTGTGTCACCATCTGAGAGAGTGGACGGAGGGACCCTACAATCGTGGGAATCCAGCCCAGGCCTCCATCCATCCATCACCCAAGTCCAGCCCCAAGCACCCCGTTAGGAGGACCAGCCTGACGCGTACTGGGTGACGTGGGCCGGCGAAGGTGCTTTCTGTTTGGGCCCTGGCTCCGCCCAGGTAACCCACAGACCAAACGTGCCCGATCGGTGACAGCGCCTGAGACCCACGCCCGCTCTGTCTGAGCACCTTCTGGGAACACGCAGGGCGACGGGGGGCTTCGGGACTCGGCAGGCGTCTGGGAGCCCACGAGGAATGACGCGCCATCGCCAGCTGCGTACGCGTGCTGAGCACCGACTGTGTCCCGCAGGGTCCCGTTCACCCTACACTCTGCACCACGCCGATCGCCCAGCAGCTGTGGGAGCCGGGAGGGTGGAGGACGTCGCAGAGCAGATCGGAGGACAAGTGACAGAAACCAGGGTACCCGTGCTCCCAGCCACGCCAGGCAGCTCCACGCCCCAGCGCCTGTCTGTGGTGCCCGCAGGGAGACGTGCGCCTCTGACGACCAGCAAGTCCCCCGTCCTGCTGTTTGTGCCCATGACGTGCACCCAAGGGAGCTGGCGTCCTGAACGCTGACTCGCGGGCGTGGGGCGCAGAGAAGGGCCAAAGCCGCCTTCTCAGTCCACCACTGAAAATTCTACTTCCCAGCGGCATTCTCCGCGGAGGGCCCTTCGTATTATTTCTGCAGCTTCCTCCTCCTCGGCCACCAGCACAGGGGCTGCTGGCCCATCACACACATTTCTAGTGACCTCCACCTGCTCTTCCTTCCTTCCTTTCACATGGGTGGGTGCCCTGGGCCTGTGCCAGGCCCAGCCCGAAACAGCAGTCCCGAGTCCAGCTTCCCGAGAGCCTGCGCAGTCTGACCACTCCACTCAGAACCTTCTCGCTCGCTACCAACGAAACTGCCTGTACTTCCCGCCCCGCACGGGCTGGCTGGTCCCAGCCGACAGGGTGGTTGGTGTCCCGTGGCTGCAGCGCCACACGCTTACATAACGGCGCCCAGACCCCCCCGGCAGGCTTTCATCCCGTCTTGAAGCAGCAGCAGCAGTCACCCAAGAGCGAAAATACCCAGCGGCCTTGAAGCGACGCCAGAGACGCTGTTCCTCCAGCCTGAAGTCCGTGCGACGGTGGGGAGGGGCCATCGGGAAAGACGCCACCCGAGCTCTGTACGCGGGAGAACCCAAGTGCTCGGACAGCTCAGAGAAGGCGGTCTCTTTGCAAAGTCAGATTTTAAAGCAACGAGGGGAGTCAAGGCCCCAAAGACTCGAGGAAAGTGCCCAACTCCTTGCACACAATGAGCTTGCGATGAACGGCTGCCTTTCTCCCCCGATAATGCCTTCAGAGTTGCTCTGACACAATTCTCTTGAGCAAGAGGACGCCCGGAGCTTTTGCAATTCCCCCCTCCCCTGAAAACCTACAACTAACACGGAACGTGTCGCCTCTACAAATAATGGTGAAGACCATTCAGTGCACGTGGGACAAGCCCTCGAGGAACCTGCTGCAGGGCGCCAGGCTGAGGCTGGAGGCGGACATTTGACCATGGGCCCTGCCATTTACTGTGCAAGTCCCTTCGCCTGTCAAGCCTCAGTTCTCTCCTCTGAAGATGGGGCACACTTGAGGGGGCAGCAAAGTAGTGTTTTCAAGGGAAGCCACTGTATCCACACTACCTGGCTCCCCACCCTCCCGGGGCTCAGTTCTGCCGTCTGTAAAATGGGGACAATGACATAAAGGTCCCTCGCAGGGTCTGCAGGGGCACCGACGGAAAGACAGAGAAAGCATGGCCCCTGGATCAGAGCAGGTGGTCAGGGGGCTTCATTTTCTGTTTTTAATACACTAGGCACTTGAGGGAGTCAAACAATAAATTCTAAGATGTCTCGAAAGGACACGAGAATGAAACTATGCAGTGAGGACACCATTTGCCTTCTAGTCCTTTATATATTTTACGTATTGGGCTGCCATGTTACATTTTACCACGAAAAGTTTCTCCTGCGGAATTAAAAATAATCATCTAAACGCTTCCGCTCTAGCTCACTCTCATTTTCTCGAGAGGGAAAAGCCAGGTCCCGGGAGACAGGATTCACCTGCCAGCGGGAAGATGGGAGCAGGGAGGGACTTCCCCTCGCAAATGAGCACAGCCAGGCACAGAGAGGCTCGAAAACTCGCTCAAGATCACACAGCAAGTGGTGAGAGAGGTGGGTGCATTCCTGAGCTTTAAGCCACTTTGTCTCAGTGACTTAGGAGCCAGAGAAGGACAAAGAGCACCAGCACTGCCTGGCGGCATCACAGTTTAGTTCACTGGAGGCATAGTCCATATCCTCTGCTAAGGTCCCTGGTTCAAGACTTGGGTCCGGAAGAAGCAACCAAGATGAACAACTAAGTCAATGTTTCTTCCTCCTCCCCACCCCAGAAAATGAGATGCATTCGTGCAGCTCTTCTGAGCGGTGTGAGCAGCAGCTAGCTCGGACTGGGTACCGCTCTGAGCTGGGAAATGCTGCGCTCAGCGTGTCCAGCATGGCCTCGTTTCACATGAGGGACAGCCTGAGACGTGGAGGCTCCTCAGCCTGATGGAGCAGAGGAGGAGACTGGCTCAGTGACGGGGGGACTTGTCCAAAGTCACAGCATGTGGGGGACAGAGGGGGACAGGGGAGCCACGTGCCGGCTGGTCTCGGCGCCCGGTCACACACGGCTCACCGTGACCGTGAGTGTTTTCACGAGCACGTCCCAGGTCCTTCCCGCAGTGCCGCTAATCCGGAAGGGCCGCAGAGCTGCGGTTTCCCCAGCTCCCTCCTGAGTCACCATCGGCTACCAGATCTGAGTCTCAGCCTCGTGAAGCCAGTCCTGCCTGCTTTTAGCAAGAGGGCTGCACACAAGGAGAGACTGCGCTCTCGCTCTCGCAGCTCCCGGTGGGCACCAGGCCACTGAGCCCCGCCGCCGGCCGCGGGACTGCACACTGGGGACATTTTCACTGGGGACATTTTCACCAGGGCCCGGCTCCGGGAGGGACTCAACTGTCCTGAGGAGAGAGAATCCAAGGAACTGGCTCTGTCATTCTTCCCGACACATGTCACCGAACCTCTGACGAACACAGGGCGCCACACCCGTCTAGGAAGAGAGTCTACTTGCCTAATACCCGCAGTCTCTCGGCGCCGACCACCACCTCGTCGCTGTCCGCAGAGAAGAGCAATTTTCCGGAGACCGTCTTCACCTCGAACCTCTTGCCATAAGCTTCCACGGCTTTTGGACCTAGAAAGGACAGACAGACAGAGGACTGTTAGTCTGCTGCGTTCCCGGACGGCGTTTGCCCAGAGTCCACCTATGACGACGCTGCACTGGATATCAGCGCCAGGGGACGGGTTAGCCAACCGTGAGGCTCCGGTCTTGTGACTTTAGTCCTGTCTGGTCCATGACTGTCAACTGCAGCCTCTCAGGCGATGCTGTCCTGGTGTCCTCCCTCCACACTGCGACTTGATGACACGTCCCCTCAGCTGGCCACGGAACGACTGGCAAACAGCTGCAGTTTTTGACCTGGGATCGCGGCAAGGCCAGGTGTCCACCCGCTGGCCGGTGGGCGCAGCGCCGGGGCCTTCACTGAGGGCCGGAGGCTTGAGTTCGGCTGAAGCTTCTCACTCTGTGCCATGGATCACTGGTGTTTGATGCCAGACACTCTGCCTCCTCCACACAGAGATCACCTTCTGGCAGAAGACACAGTGGTAGGTTGCAATTAATCGCCGTGAAAGGCAGTGGGTCTTTCATGCTGGAATTTTATTCAATTAATTTAAAAACTGCCTCTTAGAAGGTTTATGCCATGAGGACAGATGCCTGAACACGGGACACCAGCAGCCCCGTGGCTCAGCTTGTCTTCCGATGGGGACGGACACACACTTAAACCTGTATGAAAAGTAAGTCCGAAGAAGGAGTGGGGCTCTGGGTGCTGGGGGACAAGGAAAACAGATCGATGGGTTATGCTCCCAACTGAAGAAGAGAGAACACATTCGGCCTCTCGCCGATGAAGTTACCAGAAGCCTGGGCTCAGGGGCCCTCGAAAGCGGGGCTTCAGAAACGCATCCAAATAACCCAGGGGGATAATCATCCTCACTGGACCTCACTCGGATCAAAAGGAATTTATCTTTCGGTCTGGAAGTGCAGACAGACACATTTTTGAGGGTAGCATCCACCTACCTATTTTTCTCTGACTGCCCAGGACACTCTGATAGAACATTTTTGTTTCCTTCTGGTTATTTTTCAAGGACGACACATAAAAAGCAGCAACGGAAGGGCCCTCAGGGCCTCTGGGACAGAGAGCACATGGGCCTCATACTCGTCGCAGAGGGGACAGGGCGCATCTCAGCAGGAAGAAAGACTTCTTGAACCTGAGGGCGGTCTAGTAAAGGCAGCTGCTTGGATGACAGGAGTCCTTTGCTTCTAAATGAGCACACCTGCAATCTCACAGACTGCAGAAGGCACTGTCCCTGAGAGGACGCCTTGCTGCCCACCAGGTGCGTCAGTGCAAGGAGACGCCTCAGGGAAGCTTGAGGGTGAGGCCGTGTCCGTATGAGAGCTTAGAATTCTGTTGAGCACATGATGCTCTTCTCTAGAATCTTCTGGAATGTCGCTGTTACTGGCACCACTGCTACTGTGAATGCCAACTCTTCTTGTCCTTCTCTTGCCCGAGAAGAATGTTCGCCATCTTCCTCCTTCACTACTGTGTGACCTTGGCATGTTATCTAACCTCTGTGTCCAGCACTGCTGGTCCTAAGAGGTGGGCAGTCCTTCCCTGCTCCAGTCCTCCCGGGCCAGGTGAATCCCATCCGTCTCCCGGGGCCTGCTTTTCCCTCTTGGTTAATATGAGAGCTGTTGAGAGCAGAAGTGTTCAGAAGATTTTTTTTGTGTTTTGGAAAGTTCCGTAAGAGAAATTTTTCATGATAAAACTTCGCAGGGAACCCCAGTAAAATAAAGGACCAAGACTGCCCTGGTGTGTGGAGGGGGTGTGGAGGGGACAGGTGAGAGGACCGGTCCTAGCTGGAGACTGTCATTTGCCGCCCACCACCTAAAACTCGTTCCCTAACTCCGTCACGTGCACAGCTGGTGAGAACCCTGGTCTCCAGATCACTGCTCTGACCCGGGCACCCTGCTTTCTCCAGCTCTATTACCACTGTCATCATTAGTCGTAGTGGTGGTAGCAGCAGTATTTTACTGTTGTAAGTTTGTTTTACAAATTAAAATGTGTGTAGTTCTCCATAGGTGTAGATTCCCCGTTCCTCAGATACCTGTCCACACACCCTGCCCTCTACCACGTCACCGAGTGTCCTGCACTGTTGTTCAGTGGACTCCGCCACCACTTGACCCCCTACCCCCATTCCCTATGGGGACCTCGGTTCTATTGCAAGTGGTCAAGTGTTAGTTTTGTTTCCTCTGTCCCTTTGTTTTGCCTGTTCATGTTCCACCTGGGAGTGAGGTCATCTGGTTTCTGTCTTTCTTCTTCTGACTTGTTTCACTGAGCATCATCCCCTCTAGTCCCATCCATGCTGATTCACATGACAGGGTTTCCTCTCTTCTCAGGGCTGTGCAGTGTCCATGATGTATATGAACCACATCTTCCTGATCCATCATGTGACATTGGGCACTTAGGTAGTTTCCAGTTCTTAGCTGCTGTGAATAGGGCTACAGTAAACATGGGGGTGCATAGGTCTCTGTGAATGAGTGTTTTTGTATTTCTTGGGAAAATACCCAGAAGCGAGATGGCGGAATCACATGGGATTTGCATCTTCAATTTTTTGAGGAAACTCCACTTTTCTCCATCGGGGCTGCACCAATTTGCACTCCCACCAACAGTGTAAAATGTTCCCTTTTCTCCACATCCTCGCCAACATTTGTTGTTTCCAGACTTTTGCATCATAGCCCAGCTCTCAGATGTAAGGTGACATCTCACTGTTGTTTACATTTGCATTTCCCTGACAGCCAGCGAGTAGGAGCATCTTTTCATGTGCTTGCTGGCCATCTGTATGTACCCTTTGGAAAAATGTCTCTCCAATTCCTCACCCCATTTTTTGATTGAATTGCCTATTTTCTGTTACTGAGTTCTATGTATATTTTGGATATTAAGCCCTTGTCAGAAATATGGAATACAAGTATGTTCTCCCAGTTAGTAGGTTTCCTTTTGGTTTTGGTGATGTTTTCTTTTGCTGTGAAGAAGCTCCTTAGTTTGATATGGTCCCAGTTGTTTATTTTTCTTTTTGCTTTCCTTGATGGTGGAGTTGAGTCCCCAAAGGCCTATCTAGGACTGATACCATGGAAAATCTTTCCTAAGTTGTCTTCTGGTGTTATGTCCAAGTCTCTAGTTCATTTGGAGTTCATTTTTGTGAGTGGTGGTAGAGAGTGGTCTAGCTTCACTCTTTTGCATGTGGTGTCCAGTTATCCCAACACCATTTGTTGAAGAGACTTTCCTTTCTCCATTGTATGCTTCTGGCTCCTTTGTTGCAGATCAACTGACTGTACGTGAGTGAGTCAGTTTCTGGTGATTAAGTCCTAGTCCCCTGATCTGTGCCTTTGTTATTATTCTCTATTATTACTTGCCCATCTCATCAATAATATTTGCTATTGTGGGCTTTCCTTACGAGTCAGGGATAAGGGCTCAGCTTCCAGAGGGCCTAACTTGTATAGGGAGACAGAAAGACAGACACGAATGGGGGAGACAGACAGAAGAGGGAATGGAAGAGAAAAGGAGCATGGAGACAGGTGGGAGGAGAGGAAGGAAGAGGGCAGGGGGAGGGACGAAGGGGAGAGCGGCTGACTCTCACTGACAAATAGGCACTTGGGCAGCCCCGGCTTTATCAAAACCAAATCTCTCAAGAAAACCAGGTCTCCAGCACCTGAAATAAATGACAAATGATCAACAGGCCAAACAAGCTCCTTTTAAACAGGGGAGTCTGGGAGCTGGAGGGTGGATTCATGTCCCTCCCGGAGGCAATTTTGCTCACACCGCTTAAATCACTGCTCAGTGGAGCTGGTGATGGCATTACTGAGAGGGGGACTGCAGCCCAGCTATTAAAGAAGCAAGGCCAACAGTCGGACGGCACCAAGCACCGAGTTTACGGTGCTGGCTGGACCGGGCAGTGCTCCCCCACGCCCAGTCCCTCTGCGGTGGCCGCCCGTGGGAGTCCTCAGACACCCCGGGGGTGACAGTGGGCGCTCTCGCTCCAGCAGCCACGACTCCAGCTGTGTGGGCCACAGAGATGTCTTGGCATATGGGCCACTGGCTTCTTGACTTGTCCATCTGCATGCTTTTGTCTATGCCCTGAGGCCACACAAGCGGCCGGCTGTCTGAGAGTGTGACAGTGCCACTGAGACACACACCCTTCCCTTTCCAAGTTGGGAGCAGCACAGTGGCTCTTCTCTCCTGCTGCTCACAGAGGCGGCAATGGTCACAGCAGAGCCACGAGGTCTGCCCTGACCGCTGTGGTCTTACGAGGATCAGGAAACCAGGTTCCATCTCAGGAATCTGCAGCTTCCAGCCCAGTCGTCCTCACTTCTTTGGAGCAGAGCCGCCATGTTGGAAGGAACCACGCGGACCAGCTCGCTGGCGGTGGACTTGGGCTCCACGTCAGCACGCATGGCCAAGATGGCCTGGAGCCAAATGACCACCAGAAATCCCTTTACAACCTAGAAAGTAGGGTGTGCCGGGTATTGCCTTCTGTCTCAATCAAACCTCATGGCCAACTCTGCCATCCTGGTCCCCGCCTGAGCTCCAGGTGAGGCAGCTGGCTGGGGGATGGAAGCCACACTGCAGGGAAAAATAGTTATCTCGCCTCTAAACAAGGATCACCAGCTTCGAGTAAGTTCACCGTGTGCGTAGGATGAGGCTGGACGAATCCTACGGTGGGATCTGGGTGCACACCTGCACTGCCTTTCTCCTGACTCTAGAACGGGCTGAGCCACGCTCCGGAGTTCACATGAGCTTCATTCAACCTTCAACCCCACATCCATGGTCATCAGACCCTGTCCTGTTCTTCCTTTTCTTACCTGTTACCAGCTGAGTGAGCACTTTTGTCTGGTCGTTGAGAATGTTCACTGTGACGTTCCTGGCAGATTTGAAGTACAGAGCGTTACCCTGTAATTAAAAAAAAAAAAAAAAAAAGAGACACCTATGAAAATGGCAGCAGATTTGGGAGCAAAAACTCATACTCCCAGCTGTCCAAAGGGCTGACCTGATCTCAGCCAAGACACAACTGGTGTCTTTATTGGAACACTCCCAGGGTTGAATGACTCCATACACAAGTGATAATTAACTGGCATTCACCCAACATGGATTTCTTCCAAAAAGGCACACAGAGACACACGCAAAACACACTGCAGTCCCATCAGAGACAAGTGGGATGTAGGGCCCACTGCAGGTGTTACTCAGCCTCGGTACACTGAATGCTCTGGAATGACTGATGATCGCCCACCCACTTCTAGTGTTTATAAGTCTCCAAAGGAATCACACAGAGTCCTTAATGGAGCGCAAAAAACTTGTGCAAAATACTGGAGTTCTGCCGTCGGGAAATCCACTGGCGGTGAGAATCCAGGTGCCTGTTAGGGAGGATGAAATCGCCTCGTGGACATGTCTGTGACACAAGTGGATGGAACTCAGGAGAGCTGGCAGCTCCATGCTAACCTCTGCTCCCTTTCTTCCTGCTCTGGTGTCCAGAGTCTTCTCCTCCACATGCTGTGCCATCTCCAGCCTGCCCTTCATCACAAAGGACGGTCCAAGCCCTTTGCACCACCACGCAAGGTATTTCTGAGAAGGCCTCAGAAGAGAGCTTGGCAATTTTTTCTGGAAGGGATCTGACTCTAGTCAATGGTAATTATCTTAGGTGTCGTGGGGTGTCTGGGAACAAATGGTGTCAAAGACAAACAGGTCTGGCTGTAATCCAACCAAATGGACAATGGCATTTTAAATGGAATATCATGAAAACTTTTAACTTAATATAAACTTTCTGAAACAGTCTCCCTTTTTGACCCTTATTCATGAAAACATGTAAAACTCGGCTGACTGGCATATAACAACAGGCCCACAGTTCAGAGACTCCCAATCTCTAGCTCAGAAGTTCTCCTTTCTGGAGCACACAAACTGAAGGTGGATCTAACCAAAAGATGAAAGGAAAACCCACAAACTAACAGATGACTCTCTTGACAGGTCAATAATCAGCTAGCAGTTGTGGGGACAAAATGTGGGGCATCATTCTCATTGGTCCCAACCTTTGCTACCACAGAGCAGACACTCCCTGAGATGACAAGTCTGCTCTGACCATGTCCCAGTCCACGACGCCCTCATCCTAAGGGTTACGAGGAAATGGAAGGAGTCGAGCCTCTCTACCTTAGAGTTTTGGGTTCTCATGGGGACGAGGTCCCAAACAAGGGGATGGTTAGGGAGCTGCCAACTTGAGTGTGGTACCTTTCTTGATAGGTAAGCTTTCAGAAGTAAAACAGAAGTAACCCTTTTTCTTGATGATCAAGACCACATGCCCCTGGTCATTTCAACACTGTTATTTACAAATGATCAATCTGATTTCTAAAAATTGATTGCCTATTGCTGAATTAAAACAGCACTTGTAAAAGTCAAATGTCCTAAAGCTCATGGCCACGCACAGTGATTCAAACCACTCCTCATGGCCAAGAGTGGTCAGCTTGTCAGGACGCCCCTCCCCATCGTCCCCAGCACACATCTACACATTCTCTCATGCTATCAGTGCTAGAGGATTCCTGCAAAGCTATGGACTCTTCACGCAACTTTGGTCAAATCGATATTCGGAATCTACGCATTGTGATTATGTGCATATGGACCCCACCTGAGTCAAGCTGTGTCCTTGACCTGCTTTTCCCTTTCTCTTCACGTATATTTTTCTTCTCCTGGAGTCAATAAATTCTTCATTTTTAACAACTGTTTTACTGCAAAGTATTTTTTCTCCTAATATTCAGCTTTTTCCTCAGGTCCAATTTTCTGGAAAATATTCCCAACTTTAAGTTCCAATTTTTCTGTTGACTTAACTTCTATCACATTTCTAACTTTCAAGAGACTTTTCTTATTCTTTGAAGTGTCTTTTCAGATCAGCCCTTCCTTGTGTGATGGATGCAATCTCCTCGGTGAGACGGAAATACAAATGCTGATCAGCAGCTCTGTCTGAGTGGGGATTTGCCAGGCAGCAGAGGATTTCATCAGAAAGGGAGTCTCTCTTTCTCCTCCAGGGGGTGGCTGTGATGTCAGATCTAATAGGACAGTGTCAGAGGGAGACGACTGTGCACCTGTGGTTCAGTGGACAGACTTTGGATGAAAGCTGTTTTCAGTGGCATCTTCCTGAGTTCACTTGTGCCTAATATCCAGAGCCCAGAGTTCTTGGAGTCAGTGTCGAATTCCAGCACAGCTCCCTCCTGTCTTCTGCTAGCTGGGAAGAGGTACTTGTCTACTGCAGGCTGGCCTCGCGAGTAGCTGGGGTCAAGCTGGATGTTTTGCAGATTTTCCACCGTTCTCTCCCAGCCCCCTCCGGGGTGCACTGAGACCTGCGCCGGTTCTGGGCTCCATTTCCAAAGTGCCTGTGGGTACTCAACAGTCCACTAAGGCACAGTGACTCTCCATCTCGTGGAACCACGGGGTCCTGGGTCTTTCCAGGGCTCCACATCCTGGATAGTGTCATTTCCTTCTTCCATTTCTCCAGGTGGTGGAGCCCACCTCTCATGCACCCCTCTCCATCCCTTCTCTCCATCATTTCTTCTCCCTTTCCCTGTGACTATGGAAGTTTACTCCTTTTCAACTTTCTTCTCCATTTACTGTCTTTTCCATGGTTTTAAAAATTATTATTATTAGAGGAAGGAAGCAGGCAGAAATGAAGGCAAGTGGGAAGGCAGGCGGGGTGAGAGAGGAAGGAGCATTTATCTATTTACTTGTTCAGCTCTTCATCTGCTCGTTCTTCCCGGCCCCGGGTCACAAAGCTGTCAGGCATGCGGTATGACGTGTGTCCTCTTTCAACTGATCGGTTGGCTCCATTCATACTTTGCAGGATCTTCTTGGCCTGCAGTGCTGGGCCGAGTGCTGAGCGGGCAGCCGGTGTCCTCTGGGAACAGACCACGGAGGAGGGGAGCCGACACTGACTCCAGAGTTCCGGAAGTGGTTCTGACTGCTCACGACGTGTGAGGGATGCAGAGTGGAAGGTGAATGAGGGCACGTGGAGGGGACCCCACATGGCAGAGGCTGGCAGAGGGGGAAGAGTCTGGCTGAGACCCTTGGGGTGAGGGGACCCATCAAACCAGAGGAGGAGGAATGTCTCAGACAGCTGGAGACCTGTGTGCGGGGCGTCGGCAGGTGGGACTGGGCAGACCTAAGGAGCAGAGGGAAGGCGGAGGCACCTGGAGCCTGAAGGTCACGGGGAGGGGCTGTCAGCTTTAACATGTCCACTCTCTCCTGAAGGTGAAATGTCTGAGTCATTCAAGCAAGTTCAATCTACTTCCCATGATGGCCTTGGGGTTTCATAAAGACATCCTTCCCTTCTAGAGTTCCGTCTTTAAAGTCTATGGACATTTGCATTTTACTTCAACACCACTCACAGTTGCGAGACTCCCCTTTTGTGTACAGTGCAAGTCGGTTTCCAGAGAAGTCAGGGTCCTCCACAACCTCCACAGAGAAATATCATCCCCCCCTGACATCGGCGGCGCCACCTTCATCACCTAGCAGTTCCAAGTTCACGTCGTCATCACGGGGCGTCTGTTCCTTTCTGTCGTCTGTCCGCGTCTGCGACACCCAGGCTGCTTCCTCTCTGTGGCTTGTGGGACATCTAAATATCTGATAGGAGTGTCTGCCCCTTTTGCTCTTACACACTGTATGGTGACACGGGACTTTCTCCCCGCGCGGGAAGCCGCTGAAGGCTTGAAGCAGGAGAGTGGTCTGAGCTGATTTTCATGACAATGATCGCTCTGCTACCTTGAGGCCTGGAAGGAGGAGCGAAGCCTGGCGGGGGTCAGATTCCTGCAGAAGAGAAGTGGTCTCGTCAGGGAGCACTGAGGGCGCACTGAGCAGGACAGGGGTGGACGGACAAGCGACAGGGCTGGGAGTGGGGGACGTGAGGACGGGGAAGGAGAGCATCTACGATGATGTCTGTGCGCCTCGGCAGGTGGAGACGGACGAGTAGGGGTGAAGGGACTGGGGGAGAGCATGTCAGGAGGGCGGTCGGGGACTGCAGACCTCAGCCTGCTCCGCGTGGGGGTGTAAGGTACTCATTTCCCAGGAGTCTGCTGCACTCAGGGGCTTACTGGCACGTCTTTCAATCCCACCACGCAATTTTAAAATGCCTGTGTGCATCCACGGAGAGCACCAGCTCCTTAAGCCTAACTAAACTCTCTGCTGACAATCACGTAAGTCTGCGCCCGCCCCTGCCGGTTCTCTGTGCCGCTGTAACTTTGGCTTTTTCCAGAAACCACCAGTAGGGAGCCTCGGCCATATGACAATTCCGTGGTTCACTGAAACATCACGTCTCAGTTGCAGGGCTACAGACACCTGAGAGAAACACCACGGCCGGCAGGGTGGGCTCAAGACGGCCGAGCAGCAGGGACTGGACTCCCTCCCACAGACTCTTCCACCGGCCACTATGGAGGTCCAACCGCAAGGAAGGAGACCCGAAGGCCAGACAGAGACAGATGCCACACAAGGACATCAACGAGGTGGGGAGGACGGGCAGAAACAAGCCAAGGAAGAGGGTCCACCCGGGGCGGGAAGGAGTGGAGTTGGAAGGCATTTGAAGGGGCGGCATCTCCCTTCAGTGGTGACGGCAGAGAGAACCGGAACTGGCTGGTGTGGCGAGGGACATCTTTTCAGAGTGGCAGAGCCAGGCGCCAGCGTTCTGGAAAAGTCCATAAACAGAGGGCCCCTGCAGGGCAAGGACAGGTTCGGTCCTCCCTATGAGGGCAGGTGGATTCCAAGAGCTCAGCAGAATCGAGATCAACAGCTGATATTGTCACGATAGCTAAGAACTGGGAACGACCTAAGTGACCAACGTCAGATGATGGATAGAGAAGATGTGCCCATACACACAACTGAACACTGCACAGCCCCTAGAAGAGATGAAACCCTGTCATGTGAATCAACGTGGATGGACCTAGAGGGGACGATGCTCAGTGAACAAGTCAAAAGAAGAAACACAGAGACCAGGTGACCTCACTCGCAGGTAGAACGTGAACAGACCAAACAAAGTGGCAGAGGAAACACAACCAACCCTGGAACATCTGCAACAGAACTGAGGTTCCAACAGGGAACAGGGCGGATGGGGCACATGGTGGCAGAGCCCCCTGGACACCGGGGCGGGGGACACTGGTGACGTGTGGAGGGCAGGGCGAGTGGACACATATCTGAGGAACGGGGAGCCTGCACATGTGGGGAACCCACACACACGAGTTTAATTTGTAAAACAAAGTTACTCCAATAAAATACTGAAACAAAAGGAAGAAAAGGAAGAGTGGATTTTGTTAGGACGTGGTCTTCAAGACAGAAAACAACAGAGACAAGCCCGGCCCCGTCTGCGCTCTTCTCCAGAAGCGTGCAGGCCACAGCTGCCGGCTCCGGGCCACAGTGCAGACAGGGCCCCACGCCGTCCCCGTGGTGGCCGAGAGCACCCCCTCGCCACACCGGCTCTCCTGTGCAAGACGGGGTTCTGCGATGGCCCCTGGGCTCTCAGCTCTGTGGGCATGTACCCCTGCAGCAGCGATGGCCGGCCCTCTGCTCTGGGACGTGGCCTTTCTCCAGGGTGTGCGGGTCCTGGGACTCCGAGGCCCTCTCAGGGCCGGTGCGGGGAGGGTGCCCGTGCCCTCGGAGGCAGCGCCCGCCAGACTCGCTCTCCCGGGACAGCTGCTCGGTTTGCGCTGGAAGACACACTCGTCTCATGATGGCCTGACGCAGACGCTGTCGCTACAGAAGTTCCTCTGAGGGGCGTGAACATAACCAACCAACACAGGCTCCTCGTCAGGCCTCCCTGTGTGCTGAGCCGTCTGCTGACAGGGGCTCTGGGAGCCCACAGCTGAGACCCCAGCGGGCCTTCGGCGCCGGCATCCCTGGACCACACAGCCCCGGCTTCCTCACCGAGGAGCATAATGACAAACTGGGGACAGTCAGAGAGTGGAGACGGTTACCTGAAACAGTGCGAGGCAGGAACTCAGCACCAATGAGAACCTCTAGGCAAACATGAATCTTCCTCCACCTGCGAGGGGCTCGTGTCCTCCTAAGACATCAGCTGCAAACACCCCAAATCGAAACTGCATTGGATACGCCTCACCTGCCTCAGACAAGCTCTGGACACTGATGCCAGCCTGTAGCACGCAAAACCATCTCACAGAAAGCTATTTTAGAATGAAGCTTTGAATGGCTCATGCAATGCATGAAATGCCAGACGAAGAGTAAGAAACAGAACATTCTGCTTGCAAACTCAAAGCAGTTGCGACTGGATGCACCTCACATTGGCACCTTCGTGAGTCCAACCACTGTGAGTCGAGCCATGGTGAGTTGAACTGGCTCTGTCGTACAGGGTGCCAGATCTTTGACGCAGATGATTGCTAAGCATTGTTGGCTCCAACAAACTGGCAGAGATATTAGGATGTGAAACATTTCTGCTTTATACGTGGTGGTTAAGACCCGACTTAGGGCCGATGGGAACCTCCTCCGTTTTTGGGCTGCTGTGTGAATCCAAGTAGGTAGCATCATCTCTCCGTGTCTCAGTCTCCTCGCTGTAAGGTGGGGAAATGGCCCCCGTCTTGTGGGGCGCTGAGAGAAGTAAGGTAACACATGAGAGACATTCGGCGTAGAGGCTGATGAAGAGAGAACCCAACCTGTGATGAGGAAGGAGAAGACTGTCCTCACAGCATCTGTGTCTGGCGGAGCAGGCAGCTCTCCGGTGACTCAGGAGGTGGGCCGGCAAAGCTGCTGGACAGCCATGGGCCAGACTGCTCCTCCTATGTGGGCCTCCTCACCAGCTGCCGTGGACAAACAGGTGGTAGAGACTGGGGACAGGGCGGAGGGACACTGATTTCAAGTGAGGACACGAAACAGGAATTCCACGTGGGGTCCATGACCGACTTCACCCGGAGGGGCATTCACAAAGGGTACTCAGAGCAGGAGAGGGAGGGACAGGCACAGTGTCTTCCTCCTGACTCCATGCGGTTTTGGAGTTGAAGGAGGGTGAAGCAGGACACCCCCAGAACCTGGCCTACTTCACGATCCAGATGCAATGCCGGGAACCTCAAGCCACGAGCCCCGAGTTCTTCAGAAGCAGCAGGCAGCGTGTGCTTTCAATTTTCTCCTTCCAGAAAGAAATGGGCATGCATTACTGTCAAGACCACCGAAATCACGAAGGTAGACATCCAGTTCATAATCATGAATATCATGACTATCAAGTGTAAAGGAGATTCATCAAAGAACATGACATGATAGTCAATAAGAAAGGAATAAAAAACACGGGCAATATGTAAGTTTCCCGATTATTTATGTGTGCTCCTCACGTCTCTCTCTAGAGATGATAATTTCGAATTTCGTGGGCAGGTCGAAAGTCAAGGAGCAATTTTTGTAGCTGTCAGTAATCCTTTGAAAGGAGTGTGTGGTCCTTGCAGGGAAAGCGCACGCATTCTTCATTCTCCGCGCTTAACAAAGTCGCGTCTGCCTTGCATTGGCTTGATGGACAAGGGCGGATGTCGGCTCAAGTAACATTTGATTAAATGGGTTTAAGTTCACATCACTGCACAAAGATGCCTCCTTCCTTAATCTGGAGGAAGGAAATAGCCTCCTGGGTTCTGTGACCTCTGAGTCCTGAGCTCAGCTGTCCACTTAAAAACATGGTCAGCTCATTATGGGGTCACAGCTGCCGTGGCGAGAGTGGACCCAGCTGTGAAAGAGCCTCCCGCTCCAAGCCTGCAGTGATATTAGTGTGACAACAGGGTGGGACCCAGGGGCGCGCACGCAGTCACAGTCGGACTCAGAAACCAGGCAGGTCTTAGGCCCACTGGGACGGTGACAGTGACCCTGCTGTGCTGGCCCCAACGTGGAGACTTGGAAGCCTCGGACATGCCGGCGGGAAGGGAAAAGGTGAAGTCACCGTGGAAACCGTCCATTCCTCACCACAGACGTCCTGTGCGCCCCAGCGGCTCCGCGCTAGCAGATCCCCGAGACGCGAAACAGGCCTTCAAAGATGTGCTCCGCCAGCGCGGCTCACGCAAACCAGGCGTGGAGACGGCCCCGAGGCCTTCTCCACGAGCGGGGACGCGCCGGGACAGGCGCACACGAGACACGGCCCAGTCACCACCAGCAGGAGCGACGGCTGGCGCTGCCCCGTGGAGGAAGCTGGAAAACGTGCTGAGATGACAACGTCACACGAAGGCCACAGGCTGTGAGTCCGTTGCTGCAAGGCCTTCGGGTTCGGTGCATCCCGAGGGGCAGAGCGCAGCTACGTTTCCCAGAGGCTGGAGGGGTGCCGGGGAGTGACCACAGCTGGGGGCCCGTGACGTGGTAAGAGTTGAGCGACGTTCTGAGGTTCTGAGTGTCCCACAAGACCCCCCCTGCACGTGGAGCCGGCAAACTCCACGTTCTGCGTGTGCGGCCACCATGAAAATATCTGGAAGCCCATCTTCATGGGCCAGAGACAGCAACGGAAGGCGGGGGAAGCCGGCCTCCGTCGCCGGGCGCTCCGCTCGGGGGAATGAAGGAGCCCTGGGAATTGTCTGTGTTAGGAGCGGGCAGAGCCAGGGCCCCAGAGCCGGCGGCAGGCCAGGGTGTGGAGCGGGTGGGCAGGGAGGAGGCTGTGGGCGGTCAGTGGCGGGGCAGGGGCGTCTGCGTCTTGCTTATGGGGCACATATAACTACTTAACTACTTACATGTTAGAAAAGGAGCGATCACTGAACTGAAATGCATTCTGTAGCCAGAAGCCAGGGGAAGAGAAAGAGAAGGACTAGAAAAAAAATCAATCCACTGGAAGGAAAAAAACAAAAAGAAGATAAAAGAAGCAAAGAAAGAATTGTCAAGAAGAAGCACCACACCAAGATGGTAAAAGTTTAAAATATCTTCTTTCTGTCATCTGCCTATCACCTGTCTATCCACCTGTCAAAATAAACGTCGCTTACAGAAGACATATCTATAATAAAATCACACGGAAAAGTGGAAAATTAAGCTAGGGTGGAAAGACATCCCAGGCAAAGGCTGACTAAGTAAAAGCTGATGTATTGATATTCGTATCAGACCAAACGGCATTTAAGTAAAAAAGCATTCACGCGTAAGGAGGAAGCTCCGTTTGAAATAAGCACTGGAACGCGAGGCTATACAAATCAAAAGCGCACGCGGAACGAGCGATGCCGCTTGCAAACATTAATTAAAAGTTGGAAGACACCGAGGCGCACACGGGGAATCCCAGTGTGAGATTTTAACAGGTTCCATGTGGTCTAACATGACGCACTCTGTGGGCCAAATAACAGAGCGGCGTGAGACGTCTGCCTGGCGGCCCGGACGCGGCGGGACCAGCAACGGCATGGGGATCGACCTCACCTCCAGGGACACTGAGCTCCTGTGAGAACCGGCGTGCTCACCCCGGGGGCACTGGGACAGCCCAGTCCCTCATCTCACCCAGGCACAATTCCACTGACAATCAAACGGAGCCCATCACTGAAAACCAGCCTATCTTGAACATGGAAAAACGGCTGTTGTCATCCACACTGATTTCCCTCCCTCCCTCTTTCCTTTTAGAGTCTTTTATCCTCAAGGCAGCCAGAGTAATCCTCTTCAGATTCGACACAGACTGTCACTCCCAGGGCTGGGGGCGGGGCGCCCCACTGTGATTTCTATCCAGGGACACGGGCTCATCCTTTCTGTTCTTCAAATAATCCAGCTTCCTGCCTCTGCACGCTCTGTCCCTGGTCCCCGGATGCCTCCTGCCGACGCCCACCTGACAAACCCAGAAGCCTCTTCTCTCTCCACCCCTTCTCTTTATTGATTTCTTCTTCTCTTTTTCATGTTTAAGGAAAGATGCAGACAGGAATGAAGGGGAGCAGAGTCAGGCAGGCAGGCAGAAAGAGAAGGAAGATGCACTGTATCTTATTTGGTAGTTCATCTTGGTTGTTCCCGTCGGCCCTGGGATGAGAACCCAGGACCTGGGGGTGAATGTGGGCTGCACCCCGCGCTCCACCAGGGGGAGCTGTCCTTTCTCCCTTCTTTCAACAGCTGTTCGCTCTCTCCAGACACTGAGCAAACTTTGTGTGTATTAGGTATATCTTTGATGGTGTTTTCTAACACCATCCTCCACTCCAATAAGTGAAGGGGCGCAAATCTTAGATTTGTTCACCACGGCCTCCCCAGGGTCTAAAACAGGTAGTAGGAAATGTCTGTCCAATCCCCGCAGATCTCACTCAGATGTGGAATATAAGGAAACAAAACAAAGGGACCGACAAACCAGAAACCCATGCTAGGATGTTACAACAGAATGGAGATTGTGAGCGGGGAGGCCAGGGTGTGTGGTCCTAAATGTGATGCCTGGTGAGCCTGCACGTATGGGCTCTATCGGTTTGTAAATCATTGCTACCTCTGCAAACCATACACACGGTGTGTTGGATGAAGGCATCTCAAAGTCACTCCGAGTTCACAGAGCTCATTGCCATGAAGGTCAGTGCACTCTGAAAGGGTGGAGCCTGCAGAGACAGACAAAGGGCCCTATTCCACCACATGGGGTCGGAGCCCGCTGGAAGGCTGTGTTCAGATCCTGGCCTGCAGTGTCAAGGACAGAGGAAAGGCAAACTGCCATGACGGTAAATGCAACATGGCCAGGATGTCTGGAATTTCAGCGCATGTGTGATGCATGGTGTGCTGGAGACACCGACGGATGCTCCAGGCTTCTCCTGAGCCAAGGACAGGCCCATGAGCTGAGACTGCAGTGAGGGTGGGCTGCCAAATTCCGCTCGATGCCGCCTTTGTCCCTGACAGGGGACCCTGCCTCTGGCTTCAAGGATGGCTCTCACACTTGCTTCCGATCTGGCACACGGGCAGCTCACCACAGGTCCCGTCCGGCTTAAGAAATGACCGCCTGAGTCGCTCAACTCTGGTGTGGAGTGCTGGGCCCCCCTGCTGGAAACTTCTAGGTGTTACCCGATCACTTACGTGTTCCGTTATATCTCACAGTCACCTCTGTCTGCAGACTTCACGGCTACCGGGGATATTCCACGACGCTCCTCACAAGGGAGCCGGGGCGGGCAGGTCGGGGCCACGCAATGCTTACAATAGCAGCTTTGGACTCAGACACCCGAGTGTGAGTTCTGTCTCCACCTCCTGGAAGCGCTACGTAAACCCGGATATCTAGTCCTCTGCTGCTCAGGTTCTGAGTCCTTTCAGTAGAAACAAAAGTGACCTTGCTTGACACGGGACTATGAGGGTTAGATAATGTCAGAAAACAGTGAGAACCACGCCCAGCAGAGAGCACGCCACGAATCCACGTCAGCCACTTTTGTGTCATCATGTCATCGTCGCCGTCACCACCATCACCATCCAGCAACTCCCCCGACTAACCACAGTCTGGGACATTTAGCTGCAAATGTCGGAAAAGCACTGTTTGTCATGTGCAGGGGTTTCTCCAGTCCGGGGAGCGGTACACCATCCGTAGACAAATTCCTTTCCCAGTCTGAGCTCATTCTGGTCCTTGTGTTTACTGTGGGGTGCAGTGCCACCGACAGTGTCATGATTAGTGCTGCGTGTCACCTTCGATGACACTTTTAGTGAGGTTTACATATCAACTGTCAGACTCTGAATAACGCACGCTGCCATGAAGAATGTGGGTGGGCCTCATGCGATCAGGCACAGGCCTGCTGGCTCCCTTGGCTAACCCACCACAAGCAGGAGAGAAATCCGTAGCAGACGCCCTTCAGATGTGAACTATGTATCTCTCTTCCATAGCCCTCTAGTCTGTCACACACTCTGCACATCTGGAACTAGCCAGCCTTCATCATCTCCTGAGTCAATCCCTTACAATTAGATAGTCCATTCATCCATCCATCCATCCATCCACCTACCCAACCATTCGTTCATTCAACCATCCATCCACCCAACCACCCACTCATCCATCCATCCATCCACATACCCAACCATTCGTTCAACCATCCATCCACCCAACCACCCACTCATCCATCCATCCATCCACGTACCCAACCATTCATTCAACCATCCACCCAACCACCCACTCATCCATCCATCCATCCACATACCCAACCATTCATTCATTCAACCATCCACCCACCCAACCACCAACTCATCCATCCATACATCCACCTACCCAACCATTCATTCATTCAACCATCCACCCACCCAACCACCAACTCATCCATCCATACATCCACCTACCCGACCATTCGTTCATTCAACCATCCATCCACCCAACCACCCACTCATCTATCTATCCATCCATCTACCCACCCACCTACCCCCCATTCATTCATCCAGACGTCCACTCACTCAGGCAGCTAGCCACTGTACTGTTCATTTTTTATGGAGAAAACTAACACAGCCAGTAGAAATAATAATGGAGCCTAGAGAGGGTGGACATTACTGCAGAAGCATTTCACGTGAGATAAGACAGGAAGGACTGAGGAAGCCCAGCCAGCAGGAGAGAGATAGCTTAGATGTCAGAGGTGTGGATGAGGACTACACTTGTTCTAGGTGGCTCTGAAGAGAGGGATACACTGAGAGTGAACAAAGGCGGGAGTCAGCTTAATGAGAGGGAAACATCTATCAGCTAAGCTGTTCCAAAGGATGCAGTGAGAGAGCGAGCCTTGTTCCAGAGTTAGGATCTCAACAGTAAAAGATGATTCCAGGTGTCCCAGGGCGTGGCGTGACAGCGTCACTGCCTTTCCATTCTTCTCTAGCTTGCATGACATTAAAGACAATGTCTCATCTGGTCCTACAATGAAATTTATATCTTAGCAACATTCCACATTTCCATTCCTGTCCAAGATACCATTAGCCTCAAGCTTACAATTTTGCCCTTTATAGCCATTTTTATATATTTTTATGTCCACCTTCTCTTCAAGGGAAATCATGTAGAGGAGTGTTATATTCCTCTTTTAAATATCAAAGTAAAAAACAGGAGTCCTCTAAGAGAAATCAAATAACTGGTCAGACAGACACCTGGTTTTACCGCAAAGCATGCTAGGAGCGCCAGTTGAGCCTGGTTTGGGAACCACGGGCCGGAGAGCAGGTAGACTGCTCACCAGGTGGGTCAGCCCTGGTCGAGTGTGGAGACCAGACAAGGTCTAAGATGCGGTTCTTCCCTTCTGAGATGGGATGAGTCTGCACTAGGTCGGGGCCTCTCAGGTTGGTGTAATCTTAATCCAATCAGAAAACAGCAAGCTGCTTCAAGTTGAGACTGTAAATAACCACCCGAATTATCTATTTATGTTGGTAGCTGCCTAACAGTGTCTTTAAAATGAGCGGGTGCAAGTGTTATTTTGAAATAAAGTCTGAGTAAAGTAACCCCGACTAGGGGTTTACATCTGTTTCATGTCGTCTGGTCAACAGGCCCACACAGGCTGCCATGACAGGCAGGTTAGGATCGGAGTTGAATGAGAATAACCCAGGGCTGCCAGGGCTTTTAAACTTGAATTATTAAAACTGAAATGACTTTCACTTCTAATTACTTTCATACCTCCTTCAAAGAACTGTCAAACTGCATTTCCCCAAGGTTAATGTTTGAACACATCTATTACTTTACTGCAGAAAGTAAAATCTTCACAAATCCTAAATACAATCCCCAAGAAAATTGTTCTGCAAACAAAACGATGCGCTCAATTTGGGACAAACGAAACATGGCCCATGAGAAGAAAATGTTCTGTGGGCAGCACTCCAATCCGTGGTCTGTGGAGGGAAAGTCAAGAGAAATCTCTGCTTTGTGAGTGGAGATGCTTCTGAGAATTCAGACAGTCTGGTGTCAGGTCCCCCAGCTTCCAGGTCTGTCTTCTTTAGAGTCTAGGAGCGTGTTAGAGAGCTGTGCTTTGAGTCTAACTGATTATAAAATGATACGATTTCTAAAATTTAAGGTGTTAAGTCAACATACTGTGCGATTCTGAACACGCATTTGGATTCGTCAGCAGACGAAGGGGTGAATACAACGCCGTCTTCACATACAACCGAGCAGCGTTCAGTCTTAGCAGGGAAACTTGCACAGGGCCGCTGACCTTTGAGGGCATGACGCTAAGTGAAGCAAGTCAGTCAAAGGAGGACTAGCCGATGATTCCACTGACCCCAGGTTCAGACACAGAAGGGAGAGGTGGCTTCCAGGGGTGCGCGGGAGGGGAAGTGGGGACCCGTGTTTAGCGGGCAAGGAGTTTGAGCCGTGAACGTGAACGTGTTCTGGGGCTGCACGTCCTATGTCCCTACTGCCAATGGACCGCTCACCTAAAACATCTGTATTGTGTACATTTTTACTAGGATTCAGACCTCTGAAAGTGCATTCTGTCCTCAGGAGAGTTAGGAATATTTCTGACAGAATCAGTTCTTCTTTCTTTTTCTCTCTCTGATCGGTTAATTTATCAGCCAACCAGCATCTGAAAGATGAAGCCTGTTATACCAGTGAGACTCGCGGGTAACTTCTCTGCTCCGATGGGGCCCCACACCCCAAGGCTGCGGAGGTGGCGAGCTCTCTGACTTCGTCTGGAGCCGTGAAGGAGCGAGGAGGACCCCTGTGTGGGCACACAGCACCACGGCCTGGCCGGGTGCGCCCCGCTTCGCCACAGGCAGCCCGGGGCTCCACCCGCGCTCTGGGCCTCCGAGTCACAGTCTCCAGAGGTGACGGCAACAAGAGCCCGTAGGGCTGAAGAGCACTTCGCACACGTGTTTCAGAGGAATGGCCCACACGTTCCATCCTCACCGTCGTCCTCGGGTTGACAGGTAGTTCCGTTTCTTATTTATTTTGCTAAGTTTTTGAGGAAACTCACGATTTCCAGACTGGCCTCTGGTCGCCCCACTTCACTCCCAATCTGACCCCTCGCCTTGGCCTTCGCGCCCTGCGCACAGGCTCCACTCTTCCATTTGCCCCAGAGTCACTGTCCTCTCACAAAGAACGGTTCACCCACTTCTAGGTGTGTTGTAATTTGTGGAGCCCGAGAGTAAACGCATGCACGAAACGCCTGCCGTATGGAAAACCTATGCGCGGGACTCTGAATATTTCACCTTACTTAAGGGAATCCTTTAATATGGGGCATTCGTCCCCATGTAAAGAAGAGACCGCTGAAATCCCAGGGAAGATGTGAAGCAGCTCATCCAAGAACAGGGAAGGGGCAGCTCGGACTCAGGCAAGCTCCTGACAAATCTACATTCTTCCTCCGAGACCGCATGTCAACTGCACGGGCGTCTCTCTCTTCTCTCTGGAATAAAATCTAACGAGTGAGGCTGTTTCTGAGCCTCGACCTCTAATGGACATTGATGGCAGCAGCAGCTGCTATCACCGAAGATCAGCTAAGAGTCCAAGAAGGAGCTTACACGCCCCGGACCGTCTTCACCGACTAAGAGTCTCATGGGACGCGACTATCCTTTATCTGTTTTCAGATGGAAAAACCAAGCACCAAGAGAAAAACTGAAGCGTCCGACTGAGATCGTCCAGGGAACCGCCGGCAGACAACAGGTCTGGCTAGTCAAGAATTCATCATCTCTTCCAAGTTCATAATCTCCTCGCGACACACATTGTTTTCTATTAAAATCATCTTGGGTTCATCTCATTTCCCTGAAACAGGAGATCGGGGAACAGGAAGAGGTGTTCTCCTCAATGAACAATTACCTGGCTTTAATTTACAAATGGCTGACAAATTACAGCTGTCTCTGAATTTTAACCTGTTTTCTGGTATTAGGTTTTAGGTATCGGGAGCGTCCTTGGTGGGGACAGAAGCATAGCGGTGCCACCGCCCAGAATGCCAGCGCTCAGCACTTGCTGGCACGGCCTGCAGGGACTTTGAGAAATGGGGCCATTTCTTTCCAAATCCCTCTCCAACCGGCTGCGGCGACATTATCTGAATTTAATTAAACTTCATTGAGGGAAAGGTTTTCCGCGCTTGCAAGAGGCCCTGTCACTGCTCTGCGCCGAGTCTGGGGGATGTGGCTCTGGCGGAGGCGGGAAGACTTCCACGCCAGCATGTTTGCTTCATTAAGAGCTGGAAGAGGAAGCTGTTACATCTGGCTCCTTCTCTTTGCCAAATTCTAGAACTGTTTTGTAATTTGAGAAGAAAAAAACAAAACAAAACAAAGGTGATAAAAGAAAGCGGATAGAAATAACCAGCCATAAATAAACGGGCTCCGAACAGAACCCTAGCTCCGTCGCCCCGAAAATGCATGTTCATCCTCTGACCGCTGACTTCGTCCCACCGCAGGCCTCTCTGCGGGGACACTGGGCGCTGACGGTTTTACTGTCCTGTCGGTGGGAAACACGCAGACACCCATGACGTTTGCTCCCCAGGATGGGCGACCAGCCGTCGGGAAACCTGGAGAGCGCAGGCGCGGTGCACCAGGCCGACTGGCGCTTCGCTGGGGTTCGAATCCTCAGAAAGACTGAGCACAAAGGCCTTTCGCTAACCCCCCTGCTGTGTTCCCCAACCACTGACACAAGGAGGGAAACGCAGTGAGACGGGGAAGGGAAGGGCTCCCAGCCTGCAGACAGGAGAGCCGGGACTCAGCTGAGGTCAGGCTGCAGACGGGTGCCCAGCGGGTTCTCTGCACAGCGGCGCGTCCTCCCTGACGTGTGGCTCTCCCAGTACCGTCAGGCCCACCCCAGAAGCCAGAATGTACAGAACCTTCTGGAAGGTCAGAAAACCCGAGTGCTGCTTTGACCCAGGGGCACCTGCAGGTGTAGGCTGAAAAGTCTCTCCACACCCACGTGGGATCTGGAGGTTTCCCTGCGCGGGAAATCCCTTCCACACCGCACCTTTCGTTTTCTTAGGCTTTTGCTTTCTCCTCATGAAAATGCACCAGGAAGGGCACTGATTCTCAAAGATGACCAGTCTCTGACACTGTCCCTCCCTGTGTGCGGGGGTGACTGGGTTGGGCATCTCCTTTCCCCAGGGGCAGACTCGGCTCAGTGTACGAGTGTACGGCTCAGTGTCTCTCCTTATGATGTCTCTCCGTCTGTTGGACGCAGAGTAGGAGACAAGAATGGCTTCCTTGCTCCAGGATAGGTCCGTCCACTCAAAAGTAATGATGCAACAAACGTGTCAAAACTATCAGTGACTTAACAGGGAGGTGACTGCCGAAGAAAAGAAATGAGTCACCAGCAGCAATGGGCACACGAACACTAGCATGGAACCAGCTGCTCTGCTCACACTTCTCACGGTGACAGTGTTCTCCTACCTCCCACGGTGGGAGGGAGGACGCTGCGTCTCCGCTGACAGATGGGGAAGCTCGAGCGGAAGGGAAGCCAGGGGCCTTTGAATGAGCGTCCAACGACACCGTTTTCTTCTTCACTAATGACTGGCTCAGCTGCTCCCTCTCTCCGTCAACAGTTTCGAGCGCATTTTCTGAGGACTAATGGCAGGCATGGGGAACAGAAAGGCAGAGTCCAGGAATTCTCCAGCAGTAGTACTCTCTACTCCCCTCCTCTGTCTTTTTCTCTCTCTTCCGCCCTCTCCCTCCTTTCCTTCCTTCCCTCCCGCATCTTTTAATGATTTGATGGACAACTTTCTAAATCAGGACCCACGTGAGAAATTTCAAGAAATTTCAAGAGACACAGGAGGCTTTCAGAGACAATGAGAGAGAAGACCTCTGCAGTAGCCGAGATCTGTCCCCGTATTAAACGAGGGAAGAAAGAACGTTTTTCTCTCTCTGATGGAAGGATTCCTGGGGTGGACAATCTGTTCTAAGCTGTGGTTTAAGTCTGCAATGGCCACGTGCCTCCAAAGCTCATCGAGATCTAGTGACGGCACAGACTCCTCCACCAACAGCCAGCTCTGCGAGGACAGGGCCACACCCGCACAGGTCAGGGTGACCGTGCGAGGACCAGACCCTCCCGTGTCCTGACACGGCCGTCAGTACCGGCCTGAACGGGCGAGGCTGCCCCCAGCACAACTTGTGGAGAAGGCCCTGTGGCAGGCTGGATGTGGCCCCTGGTCTGCGGTTTGCTGACTTGTGCTAGTCTCGCAAACGAGAACTTTAACGTCCAAACTCGTGAACGTCCACCGGGCCTGCAATACTGACTGCTGCTGGAATCCTGGCAAGTGGAATGAATCCGCTTTCGACCCCAGCGTGCAACATGCCTGCTGATGCTGGCGCCTCCCTGGCTTTGTCCCAGCACTCCTGCTCTGCAGAGGGCAGAGGGCAGAGGGCGGAGGGCAGAGAGCAGAGGGCGGAGGGCAGAGGGCAAGTTGGAAGCCATTGCCTCCTGCTGGCTGCAGATGGGATGGTCCGGCCACAGCACAGGCTGAAAGCGCTCAACCCCCAAGAGTTTTCTGGGAAAGCCTGTAAAGGACAATACTCTGCAGATGGGAAATTCAGAGCCATGGCTGCTTTTCTCAAATAAAATGTAGCCCTAGGTTAAAAAAAACAAACAAAAAAAAACAACAACTCTAAAAGCACTCATTTTCCACAGCTAGAACACCTCTGCAAGTGGGGAGCGTGAGCAGTGAAGAGCAGACACCCCAAAACGATAGTCACAGAACCCTCTCCCTCTAGACTCCGGGAAACTGGGTGTCCCACCATCGGAATTATTAAGGGGTAAATGGGATGATGGCTTCATAACCTTCTGGTGTCTCACACACAGTGCAGGGACAGAGAAGCAGACACTTCCTCTGCGTCTGCCAGGGGTCTCCCTGCAGGTGCCCCTTTATAAATTTGTCCATCAAAACATATTTGGCAGCATCTTTCTCGGCCACACCAGGAGTCAATCAAACCGAGTTCTTGCCCTGCTTTAAACTACTGGGTCTGAAGACACGTGCCTTCTGCATTTCACAAGTATTTATTTAGCACACATTCCAGCCAGAGAGAGGTGCTAGAGGGGTGTAAACAACAACTGGATGAAGTTACAGCCCAGGGGGACATTAGTTGGGAGCCGTTTAAGCCATGGCGAGTCACGGGTGAGCACCTTGTTTACGGATTAGCACAGATACTGACGGCCCCAGAGGAGTCCTGGAAAGGACAGAAGACTGGGGACCGTGCACAGAAGAGCAGCAGGGAAGGGCAGATCTCAAGGCTGGGGGTCGCGGGCAGGGGGCCGTTCGGAGAATGATAGGACAGGAAAATTCTGGAAAAGGACGCTTCAAAGGACAGTGTCAGAAATGATATAGAAGTTTCCAGGTGACAAACAACCTTGAGTAATTTGATCTTCTTAACATGTCCTCTGCTCGGTATCAAGGATAGAAAGACGGAGCTGCCTCAGCTCAATCCAAGGCAGGTAGGTGAGCATCAGGAGCCTGACTCCGGGCCCACCCTGAAATGTTTTACCTTTTCTCTCATCATCTATATCAGAGAGTGCTTTTGAGATCAGGCGCTCAAGTCACTGCTCAGGCAATTACACACAAGATGTGAGGCCTGACTTAAGAAACAGGAATTTGCAGGCAGAAGAGGTGACTCTTCAAAAGGAAAAATACCTACGACTTGGAAGATTATGAGAAGTCATTCCTTTGATGCTAGAATGTTTTCCAAACCTTAGAAATAATTCAAAAGATACAAGGTAAATACACTGAACACTGCAAAACCTAATGAAAAAACATTTAAATGAGCCGAAAAACTGAGAGTCACTGACTGGTAAGCTCACACTGCTCTAAACTGACGTACAGATTTAGCACAATCCCTGCTGGAATGCCAACGGTTTTTTTTTTTTTTTTGAGTAAAAAGCAGATGAGCTGATCTTAAAATTCACATGGAAAGGTAAATAACCAGAGCAATCTTGAAAAAGAACAGCACATCTGAAGGTCTTCTGCTTCCTGACATCACATCATATCACAAAGCTACGGTGACCGAGCGTGGCTGAGAACAGACACACAGGCAAAGGGAAGGGAACGGAGAGTCCAGAAATGACTCCCTACGTTATGGCTCACTCTCGGCAAGGACGCAGAGGCGACGTTCGGTGGGGGAAAGAAAGGTCCTGTAACAAATGGACGCTGGTATGTGAAGAAATGAATCTGGTCTCTGCCTCATCCCACCTACGGAGTTAAAAAACGGATTAAGACCTAAATGGAAGACCTGAGACAACAAGCTGTAACAGTAAAACACAGGCGTACATATGAATGACAAGAGATTAGGCTTTTTAGAGATAAAATCTAAACCACAGGTAATCAAAGAAAACTTAGATACATTGGATGTCATCGAAAATTTTTTTAAAAATTGAGAGCCTGAGTTTTGGCACAGATTTAAATATTTCATCTCTTTAAAAATGTGTTTGTGCCTTTGATGCTGTCAAGACCAGGAACAGAAAGCTCAAACGAGAGTACATGTTTGCGAGTCGCACATTAGGTTAGAAAGTTCTGGAAACCGCCTTTATAAACACTCCAATGACCAGCAATCCAGTTAAATCCAGTTAAAAAGTGAACAGAGGCGGCTCTGAACACACCTTTCTCCAAAGAAGAGGTATACAAATGGTAATAAGGACAGGGAGAGATGTCAGCATCCTTAGCCACCAGGAGATGTGTAGAGAAACTGCGACTTCATACCCACGAGGGTGTCTAAGATAAAGAGAAAATCTGCAGGCATCGCCTGGCAGTGAGGACATGAAGTGGCTGGAAATCCATACACTGCTGCTAGGAAAGTGAAATGGAGGAGCCACGGTTGAAAACGGTTTGTCAAGTGGTGACTCAGTAAATGAAACACACGACTGCCTCGTGACCCAGGGACTCTCGGGGGCACTCGCCCAAGAAAGCCAAATGCCCTTGTTCACACAGAAACTTGTCCCTGAATGTTAACAGCACAACCGATCGTGACAATCCCGAAGTGGAAAGAGCTCCAGTGCCCGCTGATGACTGGGGACACAGGGAAGAGCGTGTTCGACCACGAAGAGGAAGGAGACGCTGGAGCAGGTCGTGGCGTGGAACCATCACACTCGCGGAAGACGCTACATTTGAGAGCCATACGGTGCATGCTTCCACCTATGCAGCAGGAACAGAATCGCTGAGTCCACGGAGGCACAAGGCAGGTTAGTGACGGTCGGGGTTGGGGGCCAGGAGAACGGAGATGACCGCTGATGGGAACAGGGTGATGGAAGAAGGAACTGGAACAGGACAGCAGTCAGGCTTACACGCCTAAGTGAATGTACTGCAAACCGCTGAAGTGTGTGCTTTTCAAAGGAAAACTGCATGTTACGTGCACTCTCTCTCTGTCTCCAAAAGGAAGGATGAAGAAGGGGTGACGGCAGGATCTTGGGCTGGTCCTCAAGGACCAGATCACAGTCACCCTTTCGAAACGAGCTGACACGGGGTTGCAGAAAAGCAGAAGTAAGACACATGCTTCTGAGGGGCGTGGTATCCTGGAGGTGGAGTGAGTTAAATGTAAACGAGGGTTAGAAGTGAATGATGAGAGGAGGTTCTGAAAACAAAATCTCCAAGTACTTCAGGCTGATGCCCAGGAAGGTGAGGCCCGGCGCAGAGCGGCTGGTGCGGTCAGGACTGGTGCCTCGCTTGTGATTCCGCTGCTCGCCCAGCGGGGATGCAGAGGGGCTGGGCGTGGTTCTGTGACTGGCACCCAAGCGCAGGGTGTCGGGTCAGCTGGGCTGCGGACGGACCCTGCCCGCGCTCCCTGCGGGCTCAGGTTCAGATCCATTTCTCTTAACACAGCTCCTCCAGAGACAGGACCAAGTCGTCCGAGCTAACGATGACAACCCAAGCTCCTTCCCTGTTTCTCTACCGAGTCTCAGCCTGGTGTCACCCGAGAAGAGGAGGGGTGTAGAGAAGCGGGGTTGGTGGCCTGTGGCCTGCCTTCTGGAAAACTCTGAGAGGCTGGCTGGCACGGCCACAGCAGGGAAGACCTGCTCACTGAGGCCCCGGCTGGACAGAGGCGCCAACAAGACCAGGCAGTCCGGTGAGGAAGGACAGACAGACCTCCAGGGCCAGGAGGCTTCGTGGGGAGAGGACACGCGCATCGGGCCTTCGAGGACAAGGCGGGTGGGAGGGACAACGAGAGAAAGAAACTGTGAGGGCTGGAAAGGGAGAAGTGGTGATTTCTGGGTCCAAGGTGGCCTGAGTAGGAAAGGCCTGGAGACCAGCTTCCCAGGCCAGGGACTGCTTAGCACTGGAGGCCACTGTGACTCGGACAGCCCGACACACATGGAGAGCAGACTACTGGGTGCTTCCTTTCCTGCTCCTTGGTTCCCCCCGCCGCCCCCCCGCCCCCCTCCCCTCCTGCCTCC
>RJWH01005740.1:0-69363 GCA_004363575.1 Solenodon paradoxus | reverse complement strand
AAATCTTCTAGAAATAAAGGAATTTATCCAAGCTAAGCAGAGTAACAGTGCTACAATAAGAAATAGAATTCAAGATGGCAGGGTCTCAGTGTTCTCAATTAAGTTCTAGTAGAACATAAAATTTTGTTTCAATATATGTAGTGTCAAGGAAGCCTATATAAGAAAAAAAAAAATTAGAGGAAGCCTGTTGGCAGCATGGCATGAAAAATTAAAAGAATACCTAAATAAATATTTGCGAAAATGTATTAGAAGTAGAAACATACATTTATTGCTTCCAATATATGGACATCTTGCCTAATAGTCGCTGGCATTCAGAAATGCATTGGGTCAGGGAAAGGAAGATTAAATCTATTTCTAAATATAGCCCATTCCTTCTGGAACTTAATGCCCTCTTGAGATATATTTGATAGTTCAATTACCAACCCTTGTTTCTTTGCCAGAAATAAGGCAGCGCACTTGGCCTTGCCCAGATACTGGTTTTTTGGCCTCTGACTGTAGATGTGAGTTCCTTGCAAGGAAGTGAACCGCACATTACACAATGCTTTTGCTGGCCCTGTGATACATGTGATGTTTTGAAATACACTTTAATGTATTTACCTTGGGAATGTGCGCACATTCAGAAGATGGAAGCTCCTGAACAATGAATGTCATTTTTACGTACACATGTGATATTCTGGGAGGAGAATGTTTCAAGGGGTTATCACAGATGCAAAAAAGACTCCTGGAGGCCATATTGTTGGGTATAGAGTTATCTAACTCTGTAAGAACTGTCTTCTTTCTAGCATATTAAATACTTTTCAATATCTCCTCTAGCCACTGAGGGTTTTTTGGTATCATTTTTCTCTAGATTGGAAGATGTTTTAGGGAAGAAATGTTCTTGACTTGGTTGCTGCTCCCATATCCGTGCCAGACTGCTAGCACATCACTGCCAGGCCAAAAAAGGAACTGCATTTAGGATCCACACACTTTTAAAACTCACATACTGTGTTCAAGCCTCATGCTCAGCATACACGCAATTTTAACAGGACAAAGAAGAAAGTGACAATAAGCTTCAAACTCCATGACTGGAAGAAGGACCTGGCAGCATGACCTTCCTCCAAACACTTCTGTAGGAGTGGCTACACACTGCAGGCAGCTTTACGTAAATGATGCCCCCTGTACGCCTATTCTGTACAGCTGCTTCTTCTCAGTCACCCGCTGCTTCAGACCGGCAGTCCAGAGCCGCTTTCTCATTAGAGAGTCTGCAGGGCAGTCGGCTGAATGGGTGCACCACGCTCTGCCTAATGATCTAGGCTACTTCTCAATTTCTTCCACGGTAAACAAAGCCACAGGGAGTACCCACAAGAGATCGTGTGTTCTCACACAGGACCAGATGAATGAATGCTCATTGATTTCCTCAGGATAAATTCCAACATGTGAGGAGTGGCGGTCATTTTATGCATAAAGTCAAACTATTCTCCAGAAAGTGTGTGCCGGTTTATAGTCCTACCATTTCCTGAAGCCATCCCCAGCTCTGAATGTTAGTAACCTTTTCAATGTTTGTCAAGGGATAAAAAAATAATACTTCATTGATATTTTATTTGGCTAATATTTTATTCCAGATAAGGTGAAATATCTCATCTGCATGTTGGCCATTGGGATGTCTTCTTTTTGTACATTTCGTCTTCATATTCTTTAGCCACCTTTTATTTTTTTTCTCCTACATATTTATTTTAGTTTAATAAAAGGCTAAAGCTTTTATTACACATCATGGTACAAGAAATTTTGAATTTCTCATCTGTCTCTCTCCGTTCTTGATAGTGTGAGTTATGAATTTGTTTTTGTTTGGTTATTTGTAGTACAGTTCGCAATTTTCTAAATCTTACATTAGTTTTATTGAAGGTACATTCTATCAGTTTCAGGTGTGTATCACTGTAAATCAACATCTGTATCTACTGTATAAAGTTCACACCAAAAGTCCAGGTCTTCTTTGACCATATAACTGATCCCCTCTACCCAGTTTTCCCACCCAATCGGTTGGGTTTTGTGGACTGAAAGTCTATATTTTGGTTTTAAATAATGTTTCCTAAAGGAAAGGTACAAGCAGGGATGAAGGTAAGTAGGCAGAGAGAGAGAAGGAAGAAGCATTTCATTTCTATTCACTTTTATTCCCCCCACCCCCGACCCCCGACTCTGGGATGCAAAACCGGCATGAGAACTGCACTCACCTGGAGGCAGCTGGCTTAACCGCTACTCCACCAGGGCGTGTGCTATTTTTGCTTGATTTAGTTCATTTTCTTGGTTTCTCTGTATACCACATATAAGTGCCCTCTCTGTGGAGATATTGGTCCCCATTTCTTTTCAAATGTACTATTAGCTAAATAGTTGGGGGCTTGAGGGGGAGTATCCTGGTTAACAGTTTAACCCTGTTGGGTTCCTGAATTTCTGTGACAGCTTTTAAGCCTGCATATCCCAAAAAGGAAAACACTTATCTCTTTTTATTCTTTTAGTAATTCCAACATTTCATCTGTCACACCTACATCTGTGATCTCTCTAGAAGGCTTAAGTATAGGAGCTGAAATTTGTATAGTTTTTTCCAAATGACTGACCTGCAGTTTCAAACACTTTCTGAATATTCTTTTCCTTTTTACCATGTATTTGAAATGCTACCTTTATCGTATAAATTGATAGTTATAACTAGAACCAGCATGGTAATGCGGCATTGTATTTGGAGTCAGGCAGATCTCACTAAAGTTTGATCATTTTCTTCTATAGTAAGTCTTACTAAGAGTTTTTCATATTTTTGTTGCTATTGAAATTGATGTTTCCTACTCATATATTTTATAATTAGGTAATTTCTGGTATGAAAACTAACTAGTAATTTTACAGATGTAGTTTAAATCACCTGCAAAAATGATAATTTTGCTGCTTTCATTCCTGCTATTATTTGATTCCTTGACTCAACATTAGCTGTACCTCGATTTTGCTCCCAACTGTTATGACTTTAAAAAATTTATCTAATTCTGTTGTACAGTGTGTTTATTGGAAGTGCATGTTAAATTTTATTAAATGCATTTTTTGGCATCATAGGGTTTCTCCTTTGATTAATAAGGTGAATTATATTAATAGGTTTGTTTTTTTTTTTAGTTATAACCACATTTGCATTTCTGGACTAAATCTCATTTAGTCTTGGAGTATCATCTTTTAATGTATTTCTGGGTGCTGTTAAAGATAGGCAATATATGTTTGCATTTATAGTTTCATTGTAAGCAATGTATCTTAACAGTCCTACCAATTTTTATCCTCCTTCAAGTAATAATTCAAAGTCAATTATTTTAAAGGACTATATATGTTCAAAAATGGAACTATTATCACATAGTTCATATGAATTAGTTTAACCAATAATTTAATGACATTAAATTTAAGTCAGAGGTGCATATATATACCCAAGAGAATTGAAATCTAGGGCCACATAAAAATGTATACGCAAATGCTCATAGCATTATTCATAATAGCCAAGAACTGGAAAGAACCTACATTTCCACCGTGGTGACTAAACAAAATGTGATACATTCAAACAATGGAATATTATTCAGCAATAAAAAGAAATGAGATACTGTACATATTATGACAAGGACAAAACCTTGAAAATATTACACTAAATGAAAGAAGTTAGTCATGATAGGCCACATATTATATGGTTCCACTTATATAAAATGTCCAGAATAAGCAAATCCTTACACACAGAAAGTCAGGAACTAGAAAGGGGCTATCAGCTAAGGGGTATAAGGTCTTCTTGGACAGAGATAAAAAGGTTCTGAAATTAGTGGTGATGATTGGGAAACTCTGTGAATGTACTTACTCTTGTTGAATTATACATTTTAGAAGGCTGAATTTCATTACGTGTGAAATATATCTCAATAAAGTCAATTTTTTAAATGACACGAGAGAAAAGTTTTGAAGCTGCAGATGGGAAACAGTTATTCACTGCATTATTTTCTTCTCTTTCCAAAGGCTCACCTAGAAAGGGAGGACCCCTGTTAGAAACTGAAGCTTAGCCCCAAGAGCAAAAACACTCAAGTCTTTTGACTAATGCAGATGAAGAGACCTATGGGCTGTCAGTCACCAGCCACAGACCTGCACCGGACAGAGGATGATAGTTTAATTTCCCTGGTCTATAACATTTTGTTAACAAAGGGGATTTATATTTAAAAAGAAAGATCAGATTGATTTTCTATGTCTTTCTGCTCTTGTTACAAAGGTAGTGGTAAATCTGCTCTGCTGGTGGCTGGTGGGCAGACAGAGGGAAGGGCATACAAAGGATCAGAAAGAGGAAGGACTGTGGGAGATCCAGGACATGTTTGCCAGAGAAGGGTGTTCGAACCCATCAACACTGTCTCCAGGCTTTGCACATTTCTTGGAAAGTCTACAGTCCCTGTTGTCAGGTCCCAGATCGCTCATCAAGACGCCTGGACTGCACTGCAATTTCTGAAGACCACCTCAACTCATGTGAGCCACCAGTCAAGACCCCAATTATCCTCTTCTTGTTGTCATCTGCAGGATCTTGTTGCTTCACACAGTCAGCCAGTCGGAGTCTGGTCTAGGGATCTTTTAGGAAAATGTAATCAAATCTATGTTTAATACTTAATTCCCAATTCAGTAAGGAATGTTCATGAAACCTGACTAATTTGGAAATTATGGAGCTATAGGGTATGGTAGTGCTGATTTTAGTTCTCACACAGGGAACATTCTACCTCTGTGTTTGCCCTCAGCTGTGCTCACTGCAGATGCAGACAGATGTCTTTGAGAGAATTGAATTGAATTTTTGAAATACCATGTTAAGGGGTTTTATTATCTAATAGTTATTAGAACTGGGTAGCTCCCTTACAGGTCTATTTAAGAAACAGATAACACATGGAAACGTCTGTGTTTTATAAACTGCACAGTGCCATACAACTAACACCTCCAGCAGTAGAATAACTATGTCATGCGACACATGTCCTTATTCAATATACTTGGATTCTACTTAAATAGAAAAAGGATAAGATTCCTAGTATCAACCTAAGAGATAGTTGGGACATTTATTATAACAAGCATCCCAGAGGAAACGTCATAACCTATGTCTTCAAGGATGAAAATATCACTATTTATTCACTATTAACAGGCAAAATTGTTAAGATTTTTCCTATTGTGGTGATGAATTCATGCTGACCTATCACCATTTTCGTGCCAAGACTTCTCATAGGGAAAGCATTTGTGTGATAGATGTGACAGCTAATCATGTTATCAGCCAGAAGTGGGTCACAAGGACATCTCTACATGAAGGAGATTGACTGTGAGGATCAGGGCTGTGGTTTGAACTTGGTCAGTCAATCAGCAGCATCAGCGCCACCTTCCCTGCTATTTTCCTCACCTCACTGAACTCAGAGAGCTCAGTGAGCAGATGCACAGAGATAGTTGGAGACTCAGATCAAGGGAAGAACGCATGTTTCACACATTCCCTAATAATCTGTTTTTACTTATAAAAGCGTAACGGTTTGAAGAACAGACTTAAGGATTTCTACAACCTGACTCCTTAGCTCCGAACATTATAAAAGCCCCAATTACCCCATATGCCCCTGGGTCTCATATCTTTGGGGCTCCTGTATGTACTGACTCAGATGTGTTTTTCTCCTGTTAGTCTGTCTTATGTGAATCTAATTATTAGATCAACCAAAGGGCCTAGAAGAAAAGAGAAAATGTTTTCTCTGCTTCACTGGTCTGAGATACTGTTTATACTCAGCAGAGGGACATCATCTCCTAGTTGCGCATGCTGTCAACTCGAGGTCTATTTGATTATACCAGGCTGGCTCCCAGCTGACAAGGGTTGCTCTTTTTTTCTTTCATTTTGTTTATTGTAGTAAGTTATTCTACACATTAAAATAAACTCATATGTGTAAGTTCCACATATATGCAGTTTGAGATACATGTCAACACACCCTGCCCTCCATCAAATCACCAACTGTTCTTCACCACTGTCCAGTGGGCTCTGCCACCATTTGTCCCCACTCCTATTCCCTGCTAGTAAACTCAGTTCTGTGGCAAGTGTCCAAGGGTTGGTTGTGTTTCATCTGTTCCTTTGTCTTATCGATTCACATTCCACCTGTGAGTGAAGTAAGAGTTGTTTTTGTCTCTCGCTTTTGCACATCTTGTTCCCTCTCTCATCCATTCTGTGTCCTATTTCTGAAAATGTCGTATCAGGTTCAAGGTCAGCACTGCAGACACGGAGGGGAACACTCTTGCTCACCATTACTTTCACAGTGTGTCTAATAACTTTGTGAAACTTCCCATACTCAGATGGAGACCATCTACATACTATCCTGTATTCCCTGCTAATACATATACATGTGATCAAGGAAAATGCTCCCCAAACACTCACACTAAGATAGAAATATAGTTGATCCTTAGACAGCAAGTGTTTGTATTGCATGGGTCCACTTATGATTTTCTTGTAAACAACAACAAAAAAAAACACAAACTTATGGTATCAATAAATATAGCTCAGGACTACAAACATATTTTCTCTTCCTTATGGTTTTCTTAGTAGCATTTGTTTTTCTCTAGCTTACTTGTTGATAAGAATATAACAAATCATACATACAATAAGACAAACTATATATCAACAGACTGCTTATGTTATTGATAAGGCTCCAGTCAATCGTGGGTTATTAGTGTTATGTTTAAGAAGCTTCGAAAGTTATACAGGGGGTTTTCAAGTGCTCGTGTTGGCACACCTAACCCCCACGTTATTTAAGGGTGAACTTGATGCAACGCTTTAAGTCGCTATCTCAGGGGAAGAAGTTTTGTCTTTTAGAAACTATTGGCATACCATAACTGTCAAGCAAATATGAAATGGGGTATGGTGATGAGTTGGGGCAGAAAAAGAAGGATGTTAAATGGGCGCAGGGGTGTTTAATCTTTCAAATTTTCAGAGAAATGAAAAGCTCTTCTAACAACTCTAAATGTGTTGCAATAAAAAAGCGTGGCTTTGAGGATTACTAAATTCATTAAGAAAATCAAAATATGTAGTTTCCACTTTTTAGAAACACAGAATTCAATACCTTTTTAAGAATCTTAGGATGGCCACATTCCACTTTCCATAGGTTCTGGGTCTCCCTGGGTAAAACTGATGTGTTTGCATGGCAGTGTAATTGGTTAAAACCTAGATCTTTACAAATGGAGTGACGGTTACCATAAATATGCTTATTACCACTAACTATAAATGCTCAAATCTCGGCTCTAAATCTGGGAGTAGAAACATCAAGGGTTTACATCATTAAAAAATACAATGAGACACACCCTGGTGGAGGAGTGTTTTGTGCAGCTGCCTCCAGCTGAAGTACAGGCCACATACATGTCAAGGACCCAGGTTTGAGTCCCAGGTCGAGAACAACTAAGAAATAGAGCTAACTAATAATAAAGTTCTTTCCCCTCTCTCTTCCTGATTGCCTGCCTATTTGCCTTCATTCCTACCTACAGCTTTCCTTTAAAAAAAAATATGATTTGTCCACTGAAAATATTTCTGTCCTCATATATTTAGGCAATGCTTCCTACTCCTCCTCAGAAGCTTTTAAAAAGAACTTTTGAATTATTACCCTTAATGTCCAAGCCTCTGATCATTCAGAATAAAAAACTGACTCTTTTAGTGCCTGAAGAAGAAAGTCTACTTTTACCAAAAAGGAAAAGTAAAGAATTAGAATGAGACTAGCCCAAGGGGAAGAGAGAAATCACATCAGTTTGGCAAATGAAATAGCTCTGGATAATCTATTCATAGCAGCTTTTCAAATTCCAGGTAATCTTAGTTTCTCTCAGAGGCAATACACTCTTTCAAAACTGTTTTAAAAGGGGAAAAATAATATTTCCAAATGTAGAACATCTCATTACCCTGTAACTATCCTTACCTCTTCACTTCTCTACTTTGTGTCTGTATTGGCTGGAAACAGAAGGAGTCTGGAAAGAGAAATATTATAAACATGCAGAGAATCCTCTATGTTTTTGAGGCTAAGTTCACTCTAAATAGTCAAATTGAAGTGACTCTATGATCCCAGTGAAATTTGCTTCTTAAGATCATTGCTGGTATGTTGGAAATATATATGGCTTCATAAACCCATGTTGTCTTATAAAAGGAAACCCACATGATGTGGCTCAGTAATGGGCAAGTTTAAGTGTATTTTAGGCAGCATCAAAACCTGAAAATCACAGACCTGACAGTTTACAACACTGAAAACTGAAGTGCATACCCCATAATTTGTTATCTTCTCCAAAAGAACCAGAAGATGAGAAACCTGTTCGCTTTCATTCCATTTGCCTTCAGTCCCACTTTAGAGATGCACAGGGAAAGTAAGAGAGTAGTCACCAAGGTTACGTCCCAAGAGAAACAAGTTTCCAGAAAGCTGGGTGGTTCTAGAAATGCATGTGCACTGGGTTAGCTTGTCTGGCACACGGGAGGATGCACGGATATGTTAGAAAGCATGTTTTCCAACTTTTTTCCCCCAGTTTTCCAACTTAATTACACCTGGTCTCTGTCCCTCTAAGCCATCAAGGTCTTGAGCCTCTTAGTTGTCAAACAACAAACAAGAGTTGAGGTTCAACTCTGTTGTTAATCGATCCATGATCACGTAACTGATCGAAAACCCGATTCTCCTGGCAGTTAAAGCCAAGTGAATTGTTTACGCAATAATTAAACACGGCCAAATCTCTGCTGAGTTTACTTGGTGAATAACCACCAAGAATAACACAAAAGGCAAGAGGAGAAGAATGCCAAGTCCTTTGAGTTCATGCACCCACTGTTGACTTTATGTGTACGTAGATGATTTTGGCATGTTTAGGAAATTAGGCCTGTTCTCCTGCAAGACACACGTGCTACCTCCTCTGAGAGCAGACTTGCTATGAAGCAGCGCACTCACACGAGTGGCATTTAGGTGTGTTCTCTTTCGGGCTTAGCGCATTGCAGTTTTGCTCAGTCTGTTCATGTGTTTCACTGCCTTCTGTCATTATTTTTTAATCTAAGAAATCTAGCCAGAGACCAGTGAATTGGAGCAAGTGTGTTTGGCTTTTAGTCCTAGAAATGAGAACAGAGCCTACTGATTACAGCCGGGTCACCCTTCACCTGCGCTTCCAGGATCTGTCTCCACCTCATCCACAGGCAGATTGGAGGACTGTGGAGCGTCGCTCAGATAAATGGAGCCCCCAGAAATCATCTGAGAGAAAAATATTCCTTCTAAAGTGTCATAGGTTGGTTTTAAATAGGCATTGAATTCACCAGCTGTTTATAAAAATTGTTCAGCTCTTCTTTGGGGTATCTAATATTTGTATGATCATGTGTGTGATGCTGGTTGTAAGAAGAAAACGGTGGCGCGCCATGACGGCCTCGTGGTTCAGTGCGCCACTTGGCACGGTCCACGTACATCACGGTTCAAGACCCGGAGCTTCCCCAGAACAACCGAGGACAACTCAATGAAGCGTTTCTCCCTTCTCTCTCTTTCCGCCTGTCTGCCTGCTCACCTTCAGTCAGGCTCGCAGCTTTCCTTAAAAACAAAAACCAGCCCAGTAAAAAATAAAGTGGTGAGAGATACACAGAAAAGGTGGAATCAGATTGAACCGAGTCTCACTCTTTGGAGAGTCACTGCAGTGGCAGCAGGATCACTGTTTTCCTGTGATGGACCGTGTTGCTGCTGGATGTGTTTTGCCTTCTTATTCGCTGTCGTCCTCACTAGTTAAGTGTAATTATTTAGAAAACACTCCCTATGCTCCCATAGACTACTCTCAGTTTTACTCCATCATTTCACTCTTCATTCTCACACCAGTTTCTAAATGTATTTATTTAATTGTTAAATTTTATCTCTTTGTAAAAATAGGTCCATTTTAGATTTCCATTACCTTTCAGTTTCCCCTCCTCCTTTTAAAGTTAGATTTTCTTTCCCATTCTCTAAAACTTTTTTTTTTCCAGTTTAATGTTTTGTTTTCTAAGAGTTGTTTGGAGTTTGGTGTTAGCAGATCAGGGTCAATCTTTGACATATCAATAAAATTAAAACTAAAAAATCATGTCTTCGAAAGTTCAGTTGCATCCACTTAGCATCATTCCTCTTTGTATACCATAGTCTCTCTTTTTATGTGTATCTGTTTTTATTCCCTCAAGAGAAGACGCTCACATCTGAAGTTTTGACCCAGAGGTTTAAAAAAGCCCCATCATTTGTATAGCTCAATCCTCAGCAAGGTTTGTAAACAGTTTCGAAAGCAAGACTGCACTGCAGCGACCTTGCAGTGTGCTTTGTGTTACCGAGATCTTTTTCTTTTTCCTTTTAAAGGAAAAGTGCAGGCAGGAATGAACGCGAGTAGGCAGGCAGGAGGAGAGAGAAGGAGGAAGCACTTTATTTTATTTTTATTTAGTTGTTCACAGTTTCCCCACCAGACCCAGGACTCGAACCCATTTCTGCTTTCATAATGAGTTTATTTACACAATGAAATATGAAGTGAGAATGTCATCTGGAGAATGAAGGGGCAGGAGAGGATATGAAGGCTTGAGAAGAGAGGAGAAACTATCAAGTGATCACCTCAAAGAAGTCACCAGAAACCACACTGGAAATGAGAGAACCAAATGTCTATTAGGTCTGTGACCCCGAATTTGAAGGAGAGTGTTTACCTAAGTTGTGTGGTTCAAAAAATGTCCAGCTACTCCAATGGCAAAGAAAACTTAACAGGAATGATTCCCTAGCATTTGCCCCCAACCCAGCAAACACAGGTGTTGGGGGTGGGGAGGGGTGGAGAGATGAGCCCTGAGGAGGCTGATCATACATACCGTTTTAAACAGGACAGACCCATTTTTCGTATTTCTGGACTGTCCTGATGTTGTAATATAAATGTCAATTTTGTCCTGTTTTTAATAAACCAGGACTGTCTTTTTTTTTTTTTTTTTTTAAGGAAAGGTACAGGCAAGAATAAAGGCAAGTAGGCAGGCAGGAAGAGAGAGGAGGAGAGGCATCATTTAATTTTTATTCAGTTGTTCACACTGGTTGTTTCTCCCAACCCAGGATTTGAACCCAGGGGTATGTGGCCTGCTCCTTCAGAGGCAATCAACCTAACCACTGCTCCACCAGAGGCGTCACCAGGGTCATCTTTAATATGGGACAAAGGGAGCAGTTAAGTTGCCCCATCTGTTGAGGGGGCCCAAAGCAGCTGCCCCTTGTGCCCCGTGTTAAGGATGGCCCTTGTGGGCACTCACGGCAGGGAGGGGGCATGGGGGGGTGAAGGGGGAGCCAGTGCAGGAGCCAGGTAAGAAGAGGACTCCCCACCACTCCACATGCACCTTTTTCTTCAAAGGGAGCAAAACACCACAGTGTGGTTGAGCTACAGGTAAGTATGGGGGTGATCTCTGGCACTGTGGGGCCATTTCTGGCACTGGGATGGTTAAAGCAGCATGTTTTTCAGGCAGGACATTTAGAGCAGGGCTTAAAGGGGCGCCAAATTTGGTTTTCACCTCAGGTGCCAAAATTCCTTGCACAGGCCCTGGCCTTTTGTATGAAGTCCCACCAGACGTACATGAGATCGCTGATCGGCATCACATAGTTCTTGCTTGCCGGCCTGGCCACTCTGCTCCTGCTCGGATTGCTCTGCCTCTTCTCCTCCCCTCAGCCACTAGTCCATTTGTGTCTCAAGGAAATATGGGCCGTCTAGCCACAGGGAGTGGTGAGCAGGTGAGACCATGAACTCAACACCGGCCAAGAGAGAAGTGAGATGAGAGGGAGCTGAGCCCGTGTTTGGTTCCAGAAGTTAAGCGTGGACGTTACTTGAACTACCAAGCCAGAAGAGGAGGAAGCGGTGTTTGGAGAAATAGGGATTTGCAAACAGAATTTCAGAAGATGCTCTTTGAGACTGACGTCTTGGCAGTGACCATGGAAGTGGCTGCCGAGGATCAAGTAGAAGAGAAAGTCATTAGAAATGTCTTGGAGGTTTTTGGTTTTACATCAGCAACTGTCTCTTAACGCTCTAGTGAACTATGCGGATTTTGTACTTGTCTCCTGTATCTGATGACCTTACTAAACAATCTATTTGGTCCTACTTATTTTAGAGTTGATTTCTCTTGAATTGTCTAGGGAATTAATCATTTTACCAGCAAAGAGCAGTCACTTTTCTTTTTCCCCAATAATTTTATTCTAACTTATTCTTCTTGTACTTTTTTTTTTAAGATAAGGCGCAGACATGCTCTGGTGGAGCAGTGTTTAGGTCAATCACCTCTGAGGGATGCAGGTCACATACCCCTGGATTTGAGTCCTGGGTCCAAAGGGAAAACAACCAGCGTGAAGAGCTAAAATGGAAATAAAATAATATGCTTCTTTCTTCTCTCTCCTCCTGCCTGTCTGCCTACTTGCCTTCACCTGAAAAAAACAAACAAAAAAACCAAACAAACAAACAAAAAAAACACAGCAGGAGAGGTAAGGGCCAGGCAGGAAAAGAGAAGAGGTAGAAGCACTTTATTTTATCTAGTTGTTCATCTTGGTTGTTCCCCTGACCCTGGGTCTTGAATCCTGGTCCTTAGGAGTTAATGTGGACTATGCCACAGTGGTTTTATCCACAATGCCACCAGGACTCACCTCTTCTTGTATTACTGAATTGTCTAGAAAAGCCAGCAAAATGTTGAATAGTACTAGTCACTACCAGGGTCCACTCTGACTCCTAACAAGAGCATTTCTACTATTTCATCATAAATATGGTGTTGCCATGGATTTCTGGTATATTCTCTTTACCAAACTAAGAAGTTTTCTTTTATTCCCAGTATATTAAGATTTGTGTTTTACTTCTTGATGTGAAATTGGGAATGTGTGTTTGTTACATTTTTAGCAAATGATTTTCATCATTTATGACGGTAAACATATTTTTCTCCCATAATCTCTGAATACAATAGGTCCCATTCTATTAAAAAGGCAGATACTATTTCAGTTTAATTGATCAAATACTTTTGAGTGCTTTCTCTATGCTACAATCTAATTGAAACACTGGGCATTCAGTGGACTATATGTATATACATATGCTATGTACACATATATGTGTGTATGTGTGTATACATATATATTTAAATCAAATATACATTCTAATGAATTCATCTAACATAGCACTTCTATTTCTAGGAATGTATTCTATAGATATATGCTTAAATGTACATATGTACAAGGGTATTTACTGGAACAGTTTTCTTTTTTTTAAAGAAAAGATGAAGGCAGGAATGAAGGCAAGCAGGCAGGCAGGGAGAAGAAGAAGTAGCATTTTATTTCATTTTTATTTAGTTGTTCACACTGGTTCTTTCCCCCCAGACTCAGGACTCAAACCCATGGGTATGTGTCTTGAGCCCCTCTGGAGGTGAATGACCTAACTGCTGCTCCACCAGGACCTGCCAGGACAATTTTACTATATTGAAGGACATTCAGCAATGAGTCAGTGACAAATGAATGATGGCATATTTATAGACAGAGCAATTATTAAAAGTTGTTCTCTCTATATGTTCATATATAAACATATTTTTAAAAATGAGGTAGACAAGTATACATGGACATGAAAACTTTAAGATAATTACATTTTGGCATACCCTGATGGAGTAGTGGTTAGGTCATTGCCTCTGAAGAAGCACAGGCCAATACCCCTGGGTTCAAGTCCCAGGTCTGGGGGAGGGAAACAACCAGTGTGAACAACAAGATAGAAATAAAGTAAAATGCTGCTTTCTCCTATCTCTTCCTGCCTGCACCTTTCCTTTGGGAGAAAAAGATAAATTTCTTTAAAAGTGCATCATCTATGTGCTATACATAAGATGCAGGTATCCATTGTATGCAGGTATAGAAAGAGAAGTCATAGGCACTACAGTTATTTATGTTATCTGTCAACATGATGGTGCAAAGGGACGCCCTTCCCAGGCGTGACTTGAGGGTGGCTCTAGAATTGGTCAGCATTTGAACCCATAGGTCCCCCTCAGCACTGCAGGTGGGCGCCACCTAACCTGCTGGTCCGAATAGAACAAAAAGGTGGAAGAAGTGACCCTATCTCTGTTTGACCTGAGATATCAGCATCTTCTGCTCTTGGACATTAGTATTCCTGGGTCTTGTGCATCTGGACTTAGACTGAGATTTACACCCTCGCCCCCAGACCCCGTTCTCAGGCCTTCAGCTGGGGGATGAGTCCGCCAGCTTTCCTGTTCTCCAGGGTGCAGATGGAAGAGGGTGGATGGGCCTCCAGAACCATGCATACCAATTCCTGTCAGAAGTCTCCTCTTCCGTGTGTGTGTCTCTACAGAGCCTGTTGGGTCTGTTTTGCTGGAAACCTCTGGCTAACATTGATATTCAATGGTGATTCAAATGGTGATAACTTTCATGGAGAGAATTAGGAGTAAGAGTGGCATGAATTCAAACCTCATTGTGTTCATCTATAAGCGCCTGTATTTTTGGACCATTTGCTAATGAGAATTATTTGGGTATTATTTGTGCAATTTTAAAAAGAGAGAGAGAAAAAATAAAAACCCCAGCATGGAACTGCAGTGAAACCAGGAACATTTTGACAGATGGGTTGTCAGAACTACCAGGGAATAAAAAAAACAAAAACATGCAAGCACTGGGAAATAACAGAGAAAAGAGTACCAGGGAATTACCTTGTTGATTAACACTAAGAAGGAAAGGGAAGAGAGAGGTACAGAAATCATCTAAATAATTAGAGTCGTGGACGAGAGAACTCAAGGACCTTGCATTGCTGTTGACTGTGCCCACAGCCTGTTACATCTGTGATTTAGGAAGATCATTTTGTCAAAATGGGAGCGTCACAAGTCTCTGTTACAGCTCTATTTCAGAAAGGCTGGAAGGCATCATTTCATTTCAGCACCCAAAAGGAAATGAGCATGAGCCAAGAAAGATTTAAATATCCTCTGAGACAGGAGTTTTCTTTGCCAACTTTTAAGGAGCTAAGATTTACTTGTCATGATGAACGGAGATGCTGAGCAGAAAACAGATTCCCAAATGAAAAGGGAGGACCAAGCAGGGACATCTGCAAGTCAGATGCTTCTATTCAAGAGCTTGTGTCTTTTGAAAAAAACATGATTTTGATACATGCTTGGCCAGTCAAAATCAGATCACATTAAGGGGCGAGGGCAGCAATGTTCTGGGTGCTCCTGGGTCTGTGAAACTGACTTCCTCCTCCTTGCTCACTGCCTAGCGGATTATAAAGCCCTGTTCATCCTTTACCTCAGGGGAGATATTTAGGACTGTCCTATACATCTTACTGTAAAGTGCAGACAGTTCAAAGGAGTCCCTGCCACAAGGTCACCGCAGTGAATGACACGGTTTGAGGTAAATCTGCCACGGCTGACTCGCCTCCCCAAACTGAGGGCTCCGGCAGACAGGTCATGGGTTTGCACTTTCCTTGAACAATATGTGTGTCCCTGCTGGAGAGGAAACGTAGAGGGACAGAGGGAAGAATTGGGGTAGGAAAGAATGTAAAATAAGCATGGGGAAGCATGAAAAAGTGGACGTCAGAGCCACCTTGATGGAGCCAGAGGGCTTTTTATTTGCTATGACTGGGATCACCATGGAACACCGAGAAGGGACCCCCACATTGTGAAAACCAAGTTTGGTGCACACTGGTGGCCTAGTGGATATGTCTGCTGGGCACAATCCACACACATCCCAAGAACCCGGGAGAATCACAGAGATGAACACCTAAATAAAGTGATGGAATATTTCTTCCTCCTCCCTCTGCCTGTCTGCCTATTCGCCTTCATTCCTGCCTGCACCCTTCCTTTAAAAATCAACAAGAAAACTAAGTTCAAGGAAAATGATTTGGAGAATTCAGCATAAGAAGAAACAAAAAAAGCAAGAAAAGTTATAGTAGAAACAAGGAAGCTGGAACAAAAGCTGATGAGAATGAGAAACCTCCAGCACAGGAGACTCACAAGACGCGGGGAAGAAGAACCACTCAGGTTGTGGTGGAGAAGAGAAAAGGAGGCAGGAGACAGATGCCAAGACGTCCTGCCAAGTCTACCAGGCTGACAGAAGTGCTGGGACTGGTGGGAATGATAACCGGGCAGGTGAAGATGCCCCAGCCAGTGATGGAGAAGCAAAGCTTCGGTGTCAACCATCAAGTGACACTCATGTAAGGAGCTGGTGATATACTCTGGAGAAAAGTGAGAAACGAGTGCCAGACTGTTAGAGCTGGAAGCCAGTTTGTAATGAAGTGACCATGACAATCAGGAGAGAGAACTGCCCATGCAGAAACACTGAGAGGCCCTCCCATCGTAGCCAGAAAGGGGACTCCAGCCAGCTAAGGGGTCTTCAGACAGCGTGGTCTCAGCAATTGAAGCATCAACCGAAGGAGGAAGAAGAGAGAGTAATCAATCATCAACCCAGTGATATCCAGTCTGCAAACGCTGCCCCATGGACCAGGTCTGGTCAACTCTGGATTCACAGTAGACACAATTTTGGACACACTGGCTCTTACGTGTGTGTGTGTGTGTGTGTGTGTGTGTGTGTGTGTGTATAAAGGAAAGGCACAGGCAGGAAGACAGAGGAGAAAGAAGCATTTCTATTTTATGTTTTATTTAGTCATTCATCTTGATTCTCCCCTTCCCCCAGCTTTCAGATGCAAACCCAGGTCTCCGGATGTACATGGACTGCAGTTGGCCAGAGGAGGTGGAGCTGACCACTGCTCCATCAGGGCACACCAGAAACACCCTCTTTGTGTTTGCTAACTTCTTATTCTCATTGAACAAAGGCAAACGTACACTTGGCAGTACTCTGTGGCTCTAAAGAAGTTAGCAGAGAAAGGCTGGGTGTTAGAACCACTTCACTCTAAAGGGAGCCAAGCCCAGCCTACGAACCAAGTGTGGAGGACAGCCTGCAGTGAGGACACTTGAGTGGAGGAGAGAGAGGAAGAGGATGGTAGAAGGAAGCGCAGAAATACTGGTATCCCAGAGCTCACTAAGGTGAAGTGAAGAAGAGACACTGTTAAATGTAGCTAAACGAGCAAAAAGGATGTGAACCCACCCAAAAAATATTTCAGTTATTGCAAGTCAGGAAGTCATCGGCAATGAAAAAGGGTAACCGGTGAAGAAGATGCAAAGATGGACGGCAAACTGCTGGGAAGAAAGGGTGGTTTTGCAGAAGAGGCTGTAAGGGCAGAGTAAGCCTGCAACACAGTACAGGAGCCACAGTCGTTAGGGAAGGAATTGAAGAAATACTTCAGGGATGTTTGCTGCATGCATAGCATCAGATTAGAAACAGCTACAAACACATTTCAAGAAGAAACATTCTTCTCCGCTATGAAAAAAGATGGAATCCTGCCATTTGTAACACCAAGGATGGACCTAGAGGGAATTAGACTCACTGAAATAAGTCAAGGAGAAAAGCAAACATGATTTCACTCCTATGTGGTCTATAGAGAAACCAAACAAAGAAATGAACCAAAGCAAAGTAAACTTTTAGTCTATAGGAGCGAGTTAGTGGCTGCCAGAAGGGAAGCAGGTGGAGGTGGGCAGACTGGGTTTAAAGGGTCAGTCACACGGGGAAGGACAGAGTGGACTGCTGGCGGATACCTCCATGTATTACACACAGGTGATGACTTACCATGACACCCACCTGAAACCTACATAGAGCTTTTTAAAAATTTTTATTGTAGTAATTGTTCTACACATTAAAATAACTTTCTATGTAGATGTTCCCCATTCCTTAGATACATGTCAACACACCCTGCCCTCCACCACATCACCAGTGTTCTTCCCCAGTGTCCAGGGGGCTCCGCCACCATGTGCCCCTGCCCGCCCTATTCCCTGTTGTCACCTCAGTTGTGTTGCAAATGTTTCAGGGTTGGTTATGTTTCATCTGTTCCTCTGTTTTGTCTATTCACATTTCACCATACATAGAGCTTTGATGCAGTGCCCTTTCCATAAAACTTAAGACGAACACACCTTTGAACGGGCACACTGAGCAGACGGGTGGCGTGGGTGGGCCTTGTCCAATCAGGCGAAGAGCTCTGCACGAACAGGAAGGCGGAGTCAGAGGGAAGGCGTCACACACAGCTGCACATAGTTTGCACTATCACACATCATTTTTTAAATGCCGCTATAAGAGGACTCTATGTCTATCTAGAGGGAGGGAAACTAGAGCTTCGTACTCGAGCTGGGTCTTTTCCTGCCTTTGGACTTGAACTGAAACTGAGATCTCAGCCTGCCAGTTCGGGACTGTGCTCCTGGCTCTCACGACTATGGACTGAAGCTGGACGTGAGCTCTCCTGAGGCTCCAGTTTGAGGACTGCTGGTCTTGGGCCTTCCCCACCTCCATAGCCACATGAGCCAATTCTTTAGAGTAAAACTCATTGTGTGAGAAAAAGAAAGAGAAGCAAGAGTCAAAGGAAAATCACAAAGGGAAGGGAAGATGGCACCAGCGAGGAGGCCCCCTGAAGGCTGAACATTAGAGTCCAGAAACAGTGGCCATCAGCCAGTGAGCTGCTGAGGTGGGTGGAGGGAGAGAGGAGGGAAGGTGGGGTCAAGTGAGAGAAGCAGAGAAACTCAGGGCAGAGCAGGGCTTCCAGAAGGAGTGGAAATTACCCATTAAGCACAAAATTAACTCCAGCAAACTGGAGGTAACTGTCAGCCTGGAGTGGGAGGCCGGGAGGTGAGGGAGAAGGGATCTGCAGCACCTGCAAGAGTGGTCTAATGCTAGGGGCAGACCAGGTCATTTGTCATCAGATACTACTTTTGAAGTCAAAATAGACCTGGCTTTGACACCTGGTCTTGTCATCCTGTAGTTGAGTGACTTCCCGGAAATTATGTGACATTTTGAAGCATGAGTTTTCCCTCAACACACAACCACATACCATCCTGTAGTGTCATTTTAAGAGACAGATAAACACATGTTAGTGGCTCAGTAGTTAGGTCCACAGACTCTGGCTGAGCACAGTCCACATACATCCCAAGCACATGGGTTCATGTCCCAGGGTGAGAGGAACAACCAAGATGTACAACTAAAATAAAATAAATAAACATGGTTCCTCCTCTCTGCCAACCCACCTGCCTGCCTTCATTCCTGCCCACACCTTTCCTTTAAAAAACAAAAACAAAAACAAAGGGAGACCATTTTAAAAAGAGAGAATTATATGAGATCATGCAAAATCTGTGCAATTACATGGAGAGGCAAGTCCTTGAGCGTCAACAGTATGTAGTTAGTTGCCAAGATGACCAATCTGGAATGTATGAGGCTAGAAACATAGGTGGGTGTGGGGAGGCAGGGCTGGACTGTAACTGAGTACTGAGGTAGCGAGGCACAGAGGGAACAGGGCAAGGAAAGCAGGAACAGAGTAATCTCAGAGCTCAACATTCAGGTAGAGGGTTGGGAGAGGCCTCACATAGAACTGCATACACAGTTGCAGAAGTTACCATCAAAGGTCTTTTCAAAGAGGACCCCCTCTATCCATAGAGAGCAGCTAAATGCCAGTTCAGTTTTAATGTGTACATTATTAAGCTGATAGATAAGCTCTCTCATAAAATCAGAAAATCCGGAAAACAAAGAATGAACGAAAAAATGACATAATTCTATATGCAGGCAATAACTACTACTAAAATGGTGGATAATTCTTTAGTTTTGTTTTTATACTCCACACTTCTTCATAGGTAGGCTGACCATATTTCCTTGAGACAAAAATGGGACATTGGGATGGCAAAACAGGATGGGATTATTTGATGGTGACTAAGGGGTGGGGAGGAGAGAGAGCAGTCTGAGCAGGAGCAGAGCAGTCAGGTCGGCAACAAGTAAATACTGTGTGATAATGATCAGAGATCACATAGTAACAACATATGGGCCAGTGGGACTTCAAATGGTCAGGGTTGGTGTAAGGAATGTGGACACCTTAGCCAAAAGTAAAATCTGGCGGCCCTATAAGCCCTTCTCTAAATGTCCTACTGAAAACACATGTCACTTTAATCATCCTATGCCAGAAATGGCCAGTAACCCCCATTGTGCCAGAGATAACCCCCTTGTGCCCGAGACAGCACCTATAGTACTTACCTGCCACTCCACCACACTGAGGTGTTTTCCTCCCTTTGAAGAAATGGGCTCATGTTGTGTATGTGTGTATGTCGGGAGGGCGGGGGTATGGTCTTCCTCCTGCGCCTCCTGTTTCCTCACTGAGGTGGGAACAGCAGTAGCTGACTGCAGCCCCAGTGCAGTCTGAACCAGCAAGGGCCATCTTTGACACAAAAGGGCCAGGTGCTTTGGAGCCCCCCTCAACAGACTGGTTCTGGGGCAACTCAAGACCCCCTTTTGCCCTATGTTAAAGATAGCCCTGGTTTTATTAAAAAGGGAACAAAACTGACATTTATATTAAAACGATGGATGATCAGGAAATATGAAAAAAATGGTACTGACCCATTGAAAACAGTATGGATGGTCAGCCTAATCATAGGGTAATACTATACTATCAAATAGCTCATGACTGAGTATTTACATGCCTTCGATTTCCATAAATACTGGAGCGATATGAATATTTTTGTATCATTTAAAATAGTCATATAGCATTCTATTTGTTGCTAAACCTTAGCCACTTAATCCTCTCATACTGGGTATTTTGATTTTTTTTCATTTTCTTGGTTACTGAAATGATGCCATAATGAATATACTTGTACATATATGTATATATAGGTTTTGGAGGACAAATTCCTTTTTAAAGAAAGTTAAGTACACGCACACACGCACATGCACGCACACACGCACACACTTGGCGTGCCCTGGTGGACTAAAGGGCTAGCCCACTACGGTGTAGTCCACACACATCCCAAGGTCCCCAGTTCAAGACCTGGGCCCGGGGAAACAATCAAGATGAACAGCTCAGTGAAATGAAGTGCTTTTTCCTCCTCTCTCCTCCTGCCTGTTCACTCACCTTCCTTTCTGAAATTTTCCTTTAAAAAATGGATAGAAGAGCAAAATTTTGTGCCACAAAGTCACCACCTCGGCAGAGCCCCCCAGGGGCTCATCTGAACACACACATCAGTAATGAACAACGATCTTTTCCTTCAATGTCAAGGTGCCGACCAAACCAATGATTTGGGCCTTCTTTTCCTTGATTTAAGCATTGATGAGGTTTCACACTTAATAACGTGTCTCTTGGTCATTTATTTTTCATAAAATTTTAAGGCAACGCGTGATAACCACGGCAGCCTGTTTAAGAACCATGACTAAAATCCCAGGGGTGACACTTTCTGAAAAATCTTAAGAGGCCTTTGTTCTGTTTTCTTTCGAGCTTATATCTGGGTAACAGAAGCATCTGGTTCCAATTCCCAACAGCTCTTCATTATTTAAATGCTGGGATAGAAAACCAGCAGGTATCTGAGACTAGGTCAGTAACAGAGGCTCTGTTATCTTCTCCCAAGTGCTGATTCCTACTGTCTTCACAAGGTGAGGGTGAACAGACGACATACTGCACGGTTAAGCTCCACCACTTCCTTCAAGTGGCCAGTAAGACCTTGGACCTTGGAAGCGTGGGCTGGAATTAATTTTCAAACGAGAGTGTGAGTTTATTTCTCTTCTCATGGCTAGTGGTGGTCAGGTAGGGAACGGTAGGCATTTCACACAAAAACAATCTTATTTACATGGATGAGACGACAGAGATGGCTGAAGTGAAAACCTCTTTGCTCACATGTCTCTTCTTCTGAAAACTTTCCCCTGTATTTCTTACCCCTGAAGTCTCCCCAAATGATCACCAAAAGAGTAGTTCTGCTGTGGACACTGTCCCAAACTGGACCAATCCCAATCCCTGGGGACTGCAAATTTCTCTCACCAGATGCCTGGAGCTGTGGGTTAATACTGGGGATGTTTTGATGAGCCAAGTTTTCTGTCTTTTCTGGTTTGGGAAACAGAAAGCTGATGAGCAAGGAGAGAGAAAGTACCAGATAAGAAATGGCACAAAATAAAAATAATTCCTTGATTCTATAGAATGCTGCAGACACTTGTTCCAGCTCACTGGCATATGCCCGGTCTTTTCCCTCTCCCTCCGCCCGCTCCCCCTTAGTGCCAGCTAGGGTTGATTTCTAAGGCTTACACACAAGAGAATTTGCTACAATATAACTACCCTAATCCTTTTTCTACCACCCAGCCTGCATTTAAAGAACATGCTAATTCTTTTAAGCTGGTGAAGAAAGGATATATTTCTCCCCTACTGCCCTTATCCCATCTGTTCTCTCATCTTTAGCAGAGCAAAATACTTGCAAACTAATCATTATCACAGTGTTCTTGTAAGTGTAATCAATTTAATTGTAAATGTGATCAATTCAATTAGTAAATGTAATCAATTTAATTGTAGGAAGATGTCATTGTGTGATGGCCTTGGGTATTTCGCTTATGCAAAAGAATTCTGAATTTTCTAAAGGGCATTCTAATTAATTATTTTTTCTAGGCACAATCTCATCAGGTAGGCGTGTTTTGAGATATACTGCCGAAAGATTTTCCTGTTCAAAAACATTACTCCATTTGGGATGATGAAAACATTCTGGAATTAGAGAGTGGGGATGGTTTCCTAATCTTTTAAATATATTTTTTTAAAACCACTGAACTACGCAGTTTAAAATGGCGAATTTTATTGTCGGTGAATTACACCTCAATAAAAATTAATGAAAAACAAGACGTGGCCAGAATGAGTAGTACATGTTAAAGTTAGAATGTGATGTAATAAAATGAAATTTGTTGATGACATAAAAAAAAAAATCTCTCCCAACTGCTATGCCAAAATGCCTCTGTTTCTATTATTGGAGAAATTGATCTTGTAGTTAAGGCAAGATCACTTCTGGGAATCCCTATTAATAAGCGAATGCATTTTGCAGTTATATGAAAAAGAGTATTGGCTCTTTAACTTGCCCGGTGAGTAGCTGTCACTCATCAGGACTTGGAAGAGAGAAAATATTTGGATAAGTATGGGGTCTTTTCAAGGCAGAGTTGGTGTGGGAAGACACAGTGCTGGTCAGGGGTGACTTTGTCATGCTAGGTCCTGACAACCAGAAAGTGACATTCGTGCTATGAAAGGACAAGAGGTGGTCAGATTGGAGGGAGGAGAAAGAAGAGGAACGAGGGGTGTGGTGTGAAGGGCGCAGAAGTCCCAAGGGCCAGGAAAGTACTGAAGTCACCCGTTGCCTCCCTTGTAACTGCCCTCAAGTGGATCCAGACAGTCTCCTCCCTAGAATCCTGCACTTTCCATGGAAGTTGAAGTCAAAGACACATCTTAGAACAAAAACGAAATCCTTTATGATCCCTAAAACAAAATGGACCTTCTCATCTCTCTAACACACTTGTTCTCCCTTGCTTGAACTCCGTATCTCATGGCTGACATTTCTCTTTGTTCTCCAAGAGGTATAGGAACTATTTGAATTCTCGCCACGACAGAACGGCAGGATGGCGTTTCCTGAACGGGGCGTGACGGGGAAGGCTTAGTAACCCTGGCGGAGTCCACTAACCTAGACCCTGTTCCAACAAAGAGCCTCTTAAGAAAATGCAACGAAAAAAATTCCTCAGACATAATATTTACTAATCTAAAAAAAGAATTAAAATAGTAGCAATGTCCCCATCCAACATGAAAGTGACCTTCCAAGGAGAGGAGACAGCAATGACTAAGTCAGTTCATGCCTGACGAGTTTAAATAGCACGTTACCTTCTCATCAAAATCTTCTGATGTGTTCCTGGCTCTTAGATTTGTGAATAAAATAACTAACTATGATCCACGACAGGGAAATGGAGCTGTACCTGCTTGAGATAAGCCCAATGATATTTTATGAATGCAGAGGTCACGGTGAAGTTCTGTGACATAACTGTTCTAAGAATAACTGCTAAAAAGTACTGAGCGCTTCTTGTGAAGCAGGATTAGACATAGTTCTAAGCATTTAGATATAAAATTCATTGAACGTTTCATCATGATCCTGTGGGACAGGTGCTCAGCCTCTCCATTTACAAAACGAGGAAACAGGTGCACCCCTGTGACTCAGCAGCTAAGGTTCAGACCATGTCAAAAAGCTCCAGGACCCTAGTTAGAGGGCCAGGGACAAGGGAGGGGGACAAAACAAAGAAAGTCAAATAGCAGCCAGGTGGTAGCAGCAGTAAAACAAATTGCAGCATGGTCCCAAGTTTCAAGTGAAATTCAAGGAGACCAGGGGGCTTGGTGAGTTATTCTGTGTCCAGAAATTCTTCTCGCAGTGTTAAAGCTTGGAGGTTCTGGGTTTTGTCTCATCATGTCAGTTCAAAGTTTGTTCCTGTGCACGCCTTGTCCAAATGCCCAGAACCACAGTGATTCTGCAGGAATTCTCTGAGAACAGATCTAGCAGCTCCCGGGCTAACGTGAATGCTGATACTTCACCTACTACCCAAAAGTCACGGTAAGGTCTTCTGACTTTATTCAGAGAAAGCCATTCAAGCTTTTTCTTTTTTGTTTCAAGGAAAGGTGCAGGCAGATAGTCAAGCAGGCTTGTTCATCTTGGGTGTTCTCCCCAGCTCCAGACGTCAGCCGGGTCCTTGGGATGTATGTGGACCGCGTTCAACAAGAGGCAGCAGACCTAACTGCAACTCCACCAGCGCATGCCTTCTGGAACTTTTGAACAGAGGAGTGTCATGACTTTATTTTTGTTATTCACAGAACACTCTGGCTGATGTGTAGAAAATAGACTGGTATAAGAGCAAAGATTGAAACAGATAAATGAATCAGAAAATCATTGAAATAGTCCAAGTGAGTTGTGATAATGCTCTAGATTAGTGAGCCGGTACAGGAGGTGGTAGTTGGAAACAGATTTTGAGAATACAGTTTACAATTGGAGCCAGTAGAATTTCCTGATGGCATGTGGGCTTTCTCCAAGTTTCTTGGCCTCAGAGACGGGCTGAAACTGATTTTATTCAATAATGTAAAGAAGTCCATGGCAGAGAAGGGTAGAAAATCAAGAGTTATTTTTTGGTTTTTGATATTATAAGCTTGAGATGTCCTTTAGACACTCAAGTGGCAATGTGAAGTAGGCATTGAAAATACATGTGTCTGTAATTTAAAGGAAAGTTATCATCCATTTCTCCCCCTCCTGCCACCACGTTCTCAGGCAGAGATTTGACTAGTGACCTATGATGGACATTTCTCCCTTTAGAAATAGTTTGATTTCAGTAAGGGACAGAGTGTGATGCTGTGATCTGGTAGCACATTTCAGACCTTCATATTACTCTGATTTGGAGTGAACAAAAAAGGCACACACAGTACTTGGGCACATGCATCAGCAGGCATTTACAGTGGTGCATGGCAGTCCTCTGTGACCTCGGCGTTCAAGGAGCAGACATCCTTACAGAGGCCAACAAGCATCTTGACATTTTACCACTTTGCAAAATAAATCTCTGGGATTAAATACGTTCCTCGATTAAACACATAATTGGTCAAAATTGTGCTTAAAATAAACTCACTTTCTTTTGCTCAGTGAATGACATTACTTTTTTTTAATAAGAAGAGAGACAGGTAGCTAATGTTTTCACAGGCAGGAAATACATAAAGATACAAAAATCACAGTGCCACACAGTATGTAAAAATCATTTTAGAGTCAGACTTTTTTAAAAAATAAAAACCCTACAAGTTTTCTTTGTAAAATACAATATTTCTCAAGAGCTAAATTTAAATTTTTAATTGGCATTATGGTTGGAAAAAACAAGGAATTTCCTCCAAGATGAGCCAATAGTAAAAAGATTGCTAAAATCATTCATCTTATTTTTCATTATCCTTTGTTATTTCCACATGTTCATCAAAATAAACACAATTATCTTATTGTACTTGGCACTAAATTTGTGGTGCTGTATTTAACATGCCTAATATATTACACTTTACAAAATGCACTTACGAAAATACATTAGTTTATCTAGTCAATCTCTACAGATCGAGTTGATCTCTTTTAAAACAAATGTTATTATATCCCATATTTCGTAAGTGAGGATGTTGAGGCTCCAAAAAGTTAAATAATGTGCTCAATATATTCCAGTCAATTGATAATTTAAAACTATACTGTAGCCTAATTCTTCAGATTCCACATCATTCTGCTGCTTTTCATTTTCCCTCCTCCCCATCCACAATACCCACTCAAATTTGACCCATTTCTCTGCCTTGAGACAGTAACTTTTCTATCAATAGGGACTTTTTTGAGAAAAAGACACACTGTCTGAGTCAAGATGCGTATCTTAAGGATGAAAGAACAATCAGTATTTCCTATGAGTCTGACAGCAAGAAGAAGAATTTGTCCTTATTAGTCATACATTGCATAACATTTTGGTCAAAGACAGATTATATATATAATGCTGGTCCTAATATATAGCCTAGGTATATAGAGGGCGGTGCCATTTAGTTTGGGGTAATTACACCCTGTCATGTTCACACTATGCTGAAAGAGACTAACAACATATTTTTCAGAATGCATCCCTTTCATTAAGCAGTGCACAACTGTATGTCATTTGTCCCTCTTCCTTATTTCTTTCTTCCACCTACAAATCCCATTTGAATCTCTGTTATAAGCATATGGCTGCTTCAAAGTCCTTGTAATTGCAGTATCTTAGTCACCTCAGAACTGACCTCTGTTGATGACCTTTCCCTTGAGAATGGCTTACATTTTCCAGGTTCTCTGTGTGCCAAGTAATTTTGGACTATATCCTGGACATTGTGGTTATTCTATTATAAAGACTCTGGATTCTATTAGATTTCCTCAAGAATGTTGAAAGTTTGTTTGAGCAGACAGATTTGGTTAGGCTTAAACTTCGATCTTGATCTCATCGGTGGTGAATGGAAACTCAAATCAGTCTATTATTTTATCATTAGCACTACTTGCCAGCAGTCAGAAACTGCTTAGTTCAGGAGTCCTCTAGAGTTTTGGGCAAAGCTTATATACAAAAGCAATTGGCTCCCTTTTCTAGCCCTTTAGTTTCTGGGATTCCTCCCTTGTGCCCCCATTTGCCCCATGCTAATTCTTCAGATCAGAATTGGAGTTTTAGTTTTTTCTGTGCCCTAAACTCAGGAAAAAGGTGAAAATAAACCATAAATTCATCCTGTCATTGTCCCTTCCTCCAAGTTTCAACTATTCTACAAAAACTTACTACTTTTGTCTACTCCTCATTGACCTCAGATAGTTGTTTTTTTGTTTTTTTTTTTACTGTTTTTCTTGTTTAGAATTTCTAATTGCTATCCATAGGACATTAGGTCTGTGAGTTTACTCTGCTGTATTGGAAGCATAATTTTGTTTCAGTAATCTGTTGCTAATATAATGAACCTCCCAAAGTTTGGTGACTTAAAACTATTTTGCTGACAATTCTGCAAATTAGACTGGACTTAACTGGGCGGTTCTCCCCCATACAGTGTTGGATAAGCCACCTGCTGCATTGAATGGGCTAAAAGTCCAAAATAGCTTCACTCATATGCCTGACACTTCAGACGGAATGGCTGGAACAGCATGGAGACTAATCAAATGACGCACTTTTTTTACTTTGTCTCTCTAGCAGTATAGCCTAGACCTCTCTGAGTTGTGGCTTGATGCTTCTGTTGATCGCAAACAAAAGCAATCAGTTATTCCAACAATAAAATAAGGTTTATTTTAAAACAAAACAACAGAAGAGAGGGCAGATGAGAGTTTGTTCATGGCAAGACCTACAGGCACTTTCTTGAATTCAAGGCTAACAGCCCCCTAAATACCTCTGAAGGACCTACCTCTCAGTTCCACCTCACCGGCAGCACCACCTCCAGAGAGAGATACAAGGCATCTGATTTACACATGAGAACCTTCTCCCTCCAGCCTCCTGACCTCATGCAAATAGGGTTCTAAATATTAATGCACAGATGCTTTAAGGCTTCTGCTTGTCAAATGCTTCCCAGAAACAGCAAACCTGTGGACCACATTTATAAGAATGACTAGAAAAGGCGCCCTTGCAATATTGTGAATCTGAAAATTATTACACATAAATGATGTCTCCACTGTGGCATCAAAAGTATTTTTATATCAACCTTAAAATGTAGGATTACCTACAAGCAAAGCTTCTACTTGCATCACATTGGCTAATGTTCCATTTGTCAAAGCAAGTCACATATCTAAACAAAGATACAGTGTGGAAGGGGCTACACAAGAAAGGTACTTGGAGCCACTGGTGTAGTATATAAGAATCTCCCAGAACTCTCCTCTACATCTGAGTTATATGCTGCCTCTCCTCCTTCTCATGCCAAGGATTTTTCTCTATCAGTTTGTCCTCCCTTTTCTATATCCTTAACATATCTCTCTCCTCTCCTCTCCTCTCCCTCCTCTCCAGCAACATGTCGGTAATCTCCAAACCTTCCTTCTTAAAATAACAACTCAACTTAACTTCACCCTAGCACCCTGTCTCTCTTACTCCCTACAACCAAACTGTCAGACTAGCTGTCCCATCAACTGTCTCCAGTTCTCCATCCTGGGACTGTTTTGTTCCATGTGACTTTCACTTACACATCTACACTGAATTACTCTTGTCAAGGCCACTCATGCCTCTTGTCACTCAACAGATGTGGCTAGTTCTTTTAATGAAATGTCAGCAGCACTGAATAATGTAGACCAGTTCCTCTTTGAAACACTTACTGGAACTTGCCTTATATCACCTTGACTCCTTGACAGCATATTCCTGCTGTTCCATTTATTCTATGCATTTTTTTTAAAGGTGTGGTCACCCTAAGATTTTATTCTGGACCCTCTTATGGTTTTGCTCTAAATATTCACTCTTGTCATCTCATCCTTTTCAATGACTTCAGTTGCCACCTGTATTCTGGTCTTTCCCACATGAAACCTCCAGCCCATATCTCTCCCTCTATTACCTACAAAAGTACATCCCCAATTGCTTACTCAACATCTCTACTTTGGGTTACCCACAGGTAACCCAAACTGAAGTCCTTTCACTCCTTCAGGTGATTCATCTTCCTGTGATCACTGCCTTCATCACTGGCACCATCAGTGGCCTCAGACAGTGGAGTATCCTTCACCTCCCTTGTACGTGCTCCTCCGGCATCTGACCAATGGTGCTCCACCCCCGGGAGGTGAGCCGCCATTGTGTCTCCTACAGATTCCTGCCAGTCTCTGATCTGATTACCCAGACACACTGTTGCTTTTCAGCCGCACCCACCCATACCCCAATCCCTCCTGTACACACACAAAAATCTATTTATCACAGTAAAACCAGAGACATCTTTCTACAGTAAATGTATTCACCTGTATTAGGTCTTTCAATGAGTCCCCATTACCAGGTAAAATAAAATCTCAGCTTCTAACTCAGTTAAGGTCCTTACTGACCTGACACCTATCTCTCAAATCTCCTTTCTGGCCTCTCTTCAAACTTCTCTCAAATCTTCCCACTTCACTCCTTTTCACTCTGCTCCTTCCTTAGTTACACACAGTCTCACCCACCCTGGTAGGAAAACTGATTACGTTGTCTGGAGTTAACCAGCCTCTTGTCATTCACCTGGTGTGTGACCTTGAACAGTTGATATAACCTCTCTGTGTTTCAGTTTCTTATCTGTACAATCAGTGTCTACGTCATAAAGCTGTTGGAGAATGTATGCAAACTCCATGTACAGTGTCTGGCACGTAATAAACACTCAATTAACACGATAGCCCTTCTTACTCTCCAGTCATGCTACTACTTTCAGTTCTTCAAACAGCCAATCCTTTCCCTTCCTTTGAGCCTTTGTGACCTGTTTCCTCAGCCTAAACCATTCTCTTTGTCCTCAGTGCTCCCTGCCAACCCTCACCCACAACCCCTGTCAACCTCTACCATTTGCCGGTTCCACCCCTGCTCGCATACCAGGCCTCACTGATGTTCAGTTATTTCTTTCCACAGAAAAGTCCCTTCCATACTGCTGTATTTCTTCGGTCTGCTACGTATCACCCTGAATCATGGTTGCCTGTTTAATTTTGACACCCCCACCAGGCTGGAAATTCTGTGTGCGGTTGAGTAATAACACTCTTTCTCGCTTATTCTCTTCCAGTCATGGATTGCACTACATGTGGGATCGGTCCCTCCAAAAATGTTCAGCTAGGTCTCTTCCGAGATGTCTAAAGCAGGCTTTTGCTAATGAGTGTCATCTTGGTATGTAGTGCTAAATGTTAATCAATCTCGTAGCTGTTACTCTCAGATATGGAGTACCCTCCAGAAATCGCCTCTTTAGCAGAGAAACTATCTTAAGACAGGAAAAACCCTAGAGGCAAGGTTTTGTCATATGACGTCATTTGACATGTGGAGACCCCTGCTCTCTGCTGGAGGCCGCAGACCCCTTTCCCATTCCTTAGCACAGAATATAAGGACTCGGTCTGTCTCAATTTACTTTAGAACTTATGCCAAGTGAATTCTCCATATGTGTGTTATTAAGTTTGGTCACTTTTTTTCTGACTGATTAATTTGTTGGCTCATTTAGCCTATGAAGAGCCTCAGAGGGCTGGGAGAATCCTCCCTATCCCCTGACAATGGCTCCTCAATATGTTTATGTTCAAGTTCTAGTCCTCTGGCGCTCCCTAGCAGGGTAGTAGTTAGGTCTGCCACTTCTGGCAGAGCAGAATCCCCATACATCCCAAGGACCTGGGTTCCCCTCCTGGGGTTGCGAGTGAACAACTAAGATAAAAAACTAGAATAAAAGAAAATGAAAACTGAGAGAAAAAATAAGCTTCAATACCTCAGAATGTAGTCCTACTTAAAGATAAGGTCTTCAAGAAGGGAACTGAGTTAAAATGAGGCCATTACAGTGACTCCTAACCCAATACGACTGGTGTCCTCCTAAGAAGAAGATATTTGGACACAGACAAGGATGGGCACAGAGGGGAGACTGTGTGAGGACAGGGAGAAAGCCACCATTCCGTGTCTTCTAAGCTGAGAAGAAAGGTCTCAGAAGACATCGACCCCTATTTGACTCTCCAGAGCGGTGGGAAGATGAAACTCTCTTGCTGAAGTCGCCCAGCCTGTGGGCTTCTGTCATTGGAACAGACCCAGGCATTTCTGCATGTGGTGTCTGGCAACATGCCTCGCAGACAATAGGAGCTCAAATACACTTGTTTCATGATAACACATCGCCCCGTGCATTTCCAGTTCATGAGAAAAAGACTCCATGAATTGAAGCATCATTAATTAGCTACATCTTCTTTCCCAAAGATTACACAGAAATGTGAAAGTAACACAAAATCTAAACATAAACATCATGTTTCAAATATCTAGAAATCATTTCCCTTTTCAGGAACAGAAGGCAGGAAAACTTGAAAGTTGTTTATAAAACAACAGCTGGAGCCAAACAGTATTTTGAATACCTCTATTCCAATGGAAGGGGCTCAAAAAAATTCACCCCCCCTTATATGAGGAATGGGGAGCCTAGACATAGGAGTTTATATTATTTTATACATCCAAGTTAACTCAACTAATATTGAATCAACATTTTAAAAACCAATAGATCAGCCCAAGACATTTAGAATGGGTCTCCTTAGAGGTCCTATCCAGGCATGATGATTTTGAGCTACAAAAAATAATAAGCCAGAAGCAAAGGAGCAACTTATGTCTTTCCCCTAATCCTCTGCTCTTCCCTTAATTGAAGAAGTAATCGGTGTTCTCTGATGCCCCCTCCCCCGCCCAGAACAATGCAGGATGGAAAGCTGTGAGGTTACCAGTGATCACGTCTTCTCTCAAGAATCTTTACCTACAGAATAAAGCTAAAATCATCCCCTCCTAGTCATGCAAACCCAATTCCTGTCTCTCTCAGTCACCACAGACCCCTTTCCAAACCTCAGCACCTCTGGCCTTGGGTCTGTCCCATTTATTTAAAAAATTTAGCACCATGTGCATCCTCATGGGTAAAAGCCATGAAATGTACTCTTTTCTCCTGCTAGTCCTGTCTGATGTCACTTATTAGTCCAGTCCAAGAGGAACCTCAGAGGAACGGGGAAATGTTCTCTGTGCCTCAATAGAACCAACAGTGTTTTTGACTGATTTCATCAGTTCTTTAGCGAAGGGGGGTATGTGCTGGGAAAAAGTCACCAGACTGGCTAAAGACGCCCGTGCAGACTTCAGAGGCCTCCAAGTCCTTCAGGCATCTCGTACACCATGAAAACAGTCAGGGAGAAAGAAATATTCTAATAACACTCGGAGTCTCCCGCTAGGAAACACGTTCCCTCTTGACCATCCCTTGAAAGACTGAAATGTATGAGAAGCAGAGAATAAACAGAATGATTCCTCTATCTTTATGTCATGGCTACTTTAGCCAGAAAAGATCATTTATTCTCTCCCTACACCACAGCATGAACCTTCCAGAGTCCATTTTAATATTAAATTTGCTGAAGTTAGAAGAATGAGCTGGAACTCAAAATCTGCAATGAAACAGTTTCGTATGACTTCAGCAGGGGTGCAGGGGCAAATTCTCCTCTACCCGCAAGGTTCTTCCCGGGGTTGTGAACAAATTATCATCACACAGATTAGTATAGTAGGAGAAAAAATTAATTACAGCTATATGAACAATCTACATTGCTGAAAATTCTAGAACAAAGGGGCAAACTGGAGAGGGGTGGTTTGCTCTTGAACTGGTGAATGGCAGGGATGGAGGCGTATCAAGGAGAGAAGGAGGACTTTGCATGAGGAGGAGGTGATTCAGATTGACCTGCAAATACAGATTTCTCAGAGAGGTCATTTGTACACCAAATCCTGCAGCTGGACAGTATTTCCAATCTTATTCTTCTAGGTGGTCACTGAAGTGCTGATCCCTTCTCTGGTTGCGGGAGGGGAAAGAGCTTCTCCTTAGCCTCCAGAGCCTAGACTGACCTCAATTCAAAATAATCTGCTGGGTACAGTCCTGAGGAGGCATCTCTGAGTATCTTGAGGAAGTCTATTCTGAACACCTTTATTTGGAATATAGTTTAAAATCCTCAATCATCTAAGATTTCTATCAAAGTAAAATAGAAGAAAACGATTCATAAAAAAAATTAAAAAGAACACATTTATTCAAGTTTCCTGATCTTGCAATTTAAAAATAAGTTTGTAGGGGTGTAAAGTGTAAATCCTTACTCTGAGAATTGCTTTTGAAAGGGCACACCCTTGCAGCAGCTGAGACATGTGTGTCCACCACGTGCCGCCAAGGACTGGACTCAAGGCCTGGGGCCAAGGTGGAAACCGAAACGAACAGCTAAATAAACAGGCTTCTTCCTCCTCTTCCTTCCCTCAAATGCTTCTTCCTCCTCTCTCTTCCACTCTAAAAAAATAGTTTTAAAAGTAATTTCAGGAAACAAAACATTCTCTCCCATCAGTAACATCTGCCTTCTCTTTGTTGTTGGGATGTCCGCGTATGGTGAAAAAGCATGGCTTGGGTGCTCTGTGCTTGAGTTTATACCTGGCTTCTGAGCTTTAGAGCCCTTTCTTTAAAATGAACATAAAGTCGGCACCTGCTGATGGCCTAGCAGATAAGCCCACCGGATGTAGTCCACATACATCCCAAGGACCCGGGTTCAAGACCCAGGGCCAAGGGGAACAACCAAGATGAACAGCTAGATACAATATAGGTTTCTTTCTCCTCTCTCTTCCTGCCTGCTTTTGCCTTTGCTTTAAAAATAAATAACACAGCATAATTTCACTTAATAAGGTTTCATGAGATATTGCTTATAAAACAGTAAGAACACCTGATGTCTTGTGGGTTTTTAGTAACTATGAATCTCCTTTCCCTGCTCTGCTTCCTGAGAAAGAGAAAATAAAGGCCCCCAGAATGTCTCTTTCTAAGGTCAGAGCTACCTGGCTTGTTCCTGCCACCTGTGCAGACAGTATTCAGGTTTACTGCAAAGGCTTAATGCAGCACTTGAGTTCGGCCTTGGTGATGGTGATGACGATGATGGCGGTGACAGGACAGGTACATGAGTTAAGTTCTCACCTCTTAAAACTATCTTGACATACTCAGGTATGTCCACCTCCTCGTACATGCCTGATACATACTAAATGCTATTCAAATAACAGCTCACTTCAGATATTTACCGTCCACTAAAGAACCTCTTCATGCATGTGTCACGAAAGGAAAGGAACAGCGATCTTTATGCGTTTAGCGGGAAACACTGACTTGGGTCCCGGCGCCCGCTGTCTCTCTAGTGGGGGACCAGCACCACTCAGTGGGAAGGCTGGGAACTGCACCTCCAAGAGCAAGTGTGGTTTTGGAAAAGTGCAACCCTTTAGGTCAGCTGTTGCAACGGAAGTCGGTTCCGAAAAGCTGCTGGTTAGTGGGTCACCCCGCAAGCGTCCGGTAGGCATTCCACCCTGCTCCTCGGAGCAGCCGCCAGGGGACGAGAGTGGCGCAGAGGAGGCAGTGACAGTGAGGGGGCGATTTCATGCCAGACTTTGGCCAGTGGAGTCCTGAGTTTGCTGGGTAAGCGCCCCAGGAGAAAGGTATTGCAACAAGGACCCGCTCAGACAACAAAAAGAAGCTAAACGGATATGCGTGAAGCAAGGAGAAACTTTTTTTTTTTAATCCTGAGAAAGAAAAAGAGCAGAGAGGAAAAGGACTGAGCCAATAGGCTGGCAGACAGCCCTCCCTTGCCCACAATCCTCAGAAGGTTCTACAGAATCTACAGACGCGTGGTGCAAGCTGCTTTCCTGTAGAACTCAGAGAAGGGAGAAAGGTGTGGAGACCCCAGCAAACATCTGTGTGTCTTCTGAAGGCCTTGTTTAGCTGCCCCACCTTCTTGACCTCTGAAGGATGGGACATGACAGTGACAAGTCACACCGTCAGTCTCTCCAGTTAGCTCCTCGTGACCACTTTTCCACTCTGCTGGATCACCGTGTTCTTTCTTTTTTTAAAAAAAAAAAAAAAAAATATTTTATTTCGTTGCTCATCTCGGTTTTATCCCTGGCCCTGAGAAGTGAACCAGGGACCTTGGGATGTATGTGGACGGCACCCAACTGCTACCCCACCAAGGCACACCTATTTATTTATTTTTAAAGGAAGGTGCCAGCAGGAATGAAGGCAAGTTGACAGGCAGGAAGAAAGAAGAGGAAGAAGCATTTATTTATTTGCTAATTGTTCATCTTGGTTGTTCTTCTCAGGTCTTAAACCTGGGTCCTTGGGAATCATGTGACCTATACCTGGCGGCCTTATCTGCTAGGCCACCAGCACCCGCCATGGATAACCATGTTGTTGGCCAAAGGGCAGGCCCTTAAATTCTAGGCCTCTGATTGTCCAAGAGCTTAGAAGCAAAGATGTGAGACAGGTGGGAGAATTATTAGCCTGTCTTGGGGTGAAAGGAATTAATTAAGCATCACTATGTGATTCGTCAGAAGGCTCTGGAGTTAGAATTCGTGCCATCTGAGTGTCTGCCAAGGAGAAAATCTCATCAGGGTGATTGAGCAAAGTGCTTTTCCCCTGCCATGCTGCTCCTGAACTTAATTAAAGAGCATTTATTAAATGCTTAAGGCCACACAGTGCCCAGGGGGAGACCGTGTGTGCCTCAACTGCCTCTCCTGCCCTTTAAGGTGTGTGGGGGAGATGGTGGGACAGGAGGCTAAAATGTCACAGGCCCTTCACAGATGTCCCGTGCAGAACCTGACTTGTGATTTCCTCCTTGCTGTCACTTGAGGAGTAAGTATCATCTTGTCCATTTCTGGATATGGGCGGAGGGCCAGAGGGGTGCCTGCAGCGACTCCAAGGCTCTTTCCTCCGAGCCCCGGCCTCTGGGAGGAGCCCTGGCCCCCTCTGCAGCCTGCTCTCAGAAGAGAAGTGCTCCTTAAAACAGGGTTGCCTCCAGGTCATTGGGGAAGGAAGGCAGAGATGAGGTGTTTGGGATCAGAGAAAGCATGTCCTGTGGCCATTCTGAAAACGGTCTACAGAAGGAGACTTCTAAAGTCAGACTTAAAGTGTGAAGGGATATTCCCTCAGCTTGAGGTGCTCTGTGAGGTCTCACCCCACGTGGACGCTGATTCTAGAACAGTCAGGCCTCGGGGCATGCCAGGAAGGAGCTGCAAATCTGCCCAAGCGGGAAACCCATGCTGCTGGTGGCCCAGCCAAGGACTCTGTCACCCTGTGCCCCCCCAGTGTCAGTCTACCACTCACCGTTAGCGGGTAATGGTTGAGTGTGTCTGGACCCAACGTGAGCCCGTGGAATCTTCCTCCCACCGTCAAGCAATTCTCTGGCACCAGCAGCGCGGCCACCATCCACCGGGAGACCCCACCCCACGGGTCTCAGGTTTCCAGGACCGCCCTCCCCAGGCGGGCACTGGTGCTTCTGCCTCTGGAGCAGCGGTTCCCACAGCCTCCCCCATGCAGTTAATTTGCTGGAGCAGCTCTGAGAACTCAGCACCCCGCTGCCTCACGGAACGCCCCTCGTTCTAAAAGAGACGACGAACACCAACCAAAGGCCAACTGCGGACACACAGGCGCGGGCCAGGCCAGGCAGCTCTGTCCTCACGGAGCCTGGGATCCAGACAGAGGCACTCGGAAGTGGTCTGGTTCCCCCGCCTGGAAACTCTCAGAACACATCCTTTGGGATAGGATGATTGATTAACGCTTGGGCCATTGAACTCAAAACCCGGCCCCTCGCTCCGCCCCCGAGGGGAGCGGCTTCAGAGCCCGCCCCAAATCCTGGAGGTCCCGCCCCTGATACTGGCAGGCCCGCCCCCTAATCCTGGCAGGCCCCGCCCTCTAATCCTGGCAGGCCCCGCCCTCTAATCCTGGCGGGTCCTTCTGGTAACCAGCCCCACGCTTAGGTGCTTCCAAGGGGTTGCCTCATTATCACCATGAAAAGACACCTTTGTCAATGACACCTTTGCCACTGTCCACACCTTGTAAATTCCAAGAGTTTGGGAAGCTATGAGTCAGGAGCTGTGAACGAAGACCGAATATGGATGAGAAATAAATAATTTTGGTCCCTTGAATGATTGAATCTCTTTTTCTTATAAAGATATCACTCGGCCCTGCTTCAGGCCCCCCACGCGACCTATCAAACTGTGTCCCCTACCAGCCCTTGCGGAGCGCCACGTGACCTTGATACCAGCAGTTTGATGTAATCAGTAAAGCGCACAGGTACCTCCCCAGGTCAGGAGTCAGAAAAATGCTGTGAGCTAGAAGCTAAGTTGAGGAGAAAGGCTTTTGTCTTCTCTTTAATCTTCCAACTCCAAATCCCTGACTTACACTGTGCTCTCACTCACTGGAGGAGAAAGGTTAATTAAAAATGGGCAGAGTATGGGGAAAAGATTGTTTTCTGAAAATCCGCAGGGTCCTTACTTTCAGGCGGCTGGAGGCAGGATTCTCCTGGCATCCCTTGGAGACAGTGTGGTTCGTCCGGAATGCACAGTACAGAGCATCATTCAACGTTTTTGGTTTTCCAGTTCATAGGAATTATTTACGTTGGTTTAAGGAATGTGTGCGTGGTCTAACTGTATTTTCCTCCAAGTGGCTGCCTGGTTTTTCCAACATCATTCATTAAAAAACCTGTCCACTGGGGAGTAATAATAAAAAAATAAAAGTTGAAAGGGGCTAAAATCTTTTCACTCCCAGAAGGGTTGTAGAGGCAGACTCTGACCGGGGAGTGGACTCCCCAGGAGGATAAACCTATGTCTCAAGCAGCGCTGCGTCAGACACAGATTAGGAAACTCCGGTTCATCCAGATAGCAAGAGTATGGCTTCTCATTTGAGTCCTTGATTCCTGCCCTGCAGTCTGAATCTCCCTCCTTTGCTGCTTTTCCCTGGGAAAGCCACTCAGTTACTCATCCATAATGAGAGGTTTCCTCCGTCGTCAAAGTTTCTGTTTTTAATTCGGTTCCACCTCAATCACAAATCAGAACATCCAGGATTGCTTCTCAACAGTCAGCTCTGAGGATAGAAAGCTGGAACTGGAAAGGGTTGTCAGGAGACTGGAGAATTCGGTGGCCTCTGGAGACCAGAACATAGAATTAGCCTAATAGGGAGAGAGCTGAGGTCTGATGGGAATTAGCAAGTATAATTCACTCAGTTCACAGAGAGGCCAAGTCTAAATATAAGAGTCTTAAAGGCAAATCCAAGATCAGCATTTACAAAAACTACGCAGGAGGTAAGGAATAGAAACAGGAACGTATAGGACTTGTCATTGATTTGTTAGCTTCCCACAGTGACTACTACAGGGCCCTGTACTGGAAGAATTCAGTAAATATTTAATGATGAGGAAATAACTGAATGCACAAGTGTCAGTGCCAAACTCATTTTGCCTGTTCTTTACAAGTAACTTGGACAAGTCATTTAAATCCTCTTACCAATTTTCTCGGCTGCAAAATACAGGTAGTTACATTGCATGCCCCCCGCCCCCACCATTGTCATAAGGACCAAAATAGAAATGCTGTTTAAGAACATGTGTAAGGGCCTTAGAATTTGTCATGCCCACAAAAGGACTATACCTAGGATCGTTAGACGAGGGTGCACATATACCCAAATAGAAATCTGTATCATATTTGTTTGTATCTTCTGTTTATTCTCTTTTAACACTCTAACTTAATTTTCACTTAAAGAATAAATCCCTCTTGGGTGTCCCCCGGTGGCCTAGTTGTCTAGGACACCTGGGAGCATCCCACATACATCCAAAGGTCCCAGGTTCAAGATCTGGAGCTGGGAGGAACAACCAATGTGAACTCAATAAAAATAAATAACTGCTTCTTCCTCTTGTCTCTTCCCATCTGCCTACTCACCTTTGTTCCTTCCTGTACCTTTCCTTTCAAAAAAAAAAAAAAAAGAAATTCCTCTCTTGCTTAAATTAACAAAGGTGTTATAAATAACAAATCATTGCATGTACTAGTTTATTTCACCTTTGTCCAAATTACCTCCTCATCACTAAAGTTAAAAGTTTTCTAAATATTAGGCAGTCAAAAGAATCATTTTATAAATCATCGAGGGAATATTTTCAAGTGTGCTTTTAACCTCAGCACACAGAATCAGGAGTTGCATTTTAAAAGAAATGTTTTACTCCTTAAATGTCTAGAACTTAGCTCAATGAGATGTTACTGCACAAGGCATAAAGCTTGTCTGCTGGTGATACTGAAAATCAGAAAGTCCTCTATGGAAATGCTGAAAACGGAAAAGGTTGGATGGCAGGCATTAGAGTAGAGCATTGATCGGAGGTTAGCGCTGCAATTACTAACGTGGATTTTCATGAAGGTCACAAAATTCACTTCATTCCATGTTTTTTTCTAAAACTTTCAGAGAAATTTTGAATTTGGCTCTAAACTTCACATACTGGGTATCTAGCCAAAGAGAAATTATATTTGGAAATTTTAGCAGATTCGTTCTCCCACTCCTGAATTAGTCAGTGAAACCAAAATAAAAATTTTCCTCCTTAAAAAACAAGTGTGTTTTTAAATGTTAGGCATACCAACTTTAGAATGCAAACCAGTAACGTGGGAAGAGGTCCTGAATAACAAGTCTGCAATTTCACAGGCTTCAAGGACCTCTAATAGACTTTTTTCATCTATTTTTGTAATGTTTGGTTACAGTTGGATTCTATTTGTGGTACATGGTATTCTGAAAGACACAATCATTAATGAAATAAATAAATGGAAACTGGAATATTTCCAATTACAATGTTTTAAAATTTGTTTAGAAAAAAAAATTTCTAGGAAAAGTACAAAAACCAAAAATAATTTGATACAACAAAACAACTGATGATTTCCTTTTTCTATCTGTTCATGGAAAGGGAAATTTCCAATGACATCTCTCTGGGTGTAGAAGAGAGACATAGCTTCAAGGCATTATCCAAAGTTGGAATTTGGGATATGTGCATTCCTGACAGAGGTACAAAGAAGCTTAAGAGAACTGTAGAAATGTAGCTTGAATCAATTCAATCTAAAATGTGATTTAAAAGGTAAGTTAAAATCTGTATTGTAGCTAAAGAGATGTTATTTTGTAATCAATAATAAGAGTTAATTAGCACCTCTCATTTGCATGATACATAATACCCAGCTTGGTAGGCCAAAGAATGGAGGGTATAGTAAAATAAAGATATTTTATCTTGATGTTGGAAAAGGTGAGCTATCATTAACACTTTAATATCTATGATTGAGATCAAACATGGTATTTGGAGAAGTGTTGATGGTGACAGTGCTTACTGGAAAGAAGGATCTTCATATTCGAATCTTCTAAAGGCAAACTGGTAGAAACAGGTTTTCACGCCCCACTAGGGGTGTGCCCTGGTGACGTAGTGGTCTAGCACACTGGTGCCGTCTATATATATCCTGGGGTCCCTGGTTCATGACCTGAAGCTGGAAAAAACAACGAAGATGACCAATAAATGGAATAAATGAAGTGCTTCTTCCTCCTCTCTCTTCCTGCCTGCCTTCTTGCCATCACTCCTGCCTGCACCTTTCCTTATTAAAAAAGAAAAAGAAAAAGATTCTCTGCTTCTTCCTTATTCTTCATAGGTAAGCAAATGCAAGAAACGGCACCAAAAATATTTCAGTCACACAAAAATTAAGTATCAGGCACTTTCATATGTTTTACAGGGCTAGGCGTATTTCAATTGCTTTGATGGAGCATGATCTGGACATCAGATTTTAATAATCTTTTCTGATGATGACTAAGTTTTCTTTCTCTAGGCACAGTATCTGTGCCTGAGGTTCTGTAAAAATTTCTTTTGGGTGTGCATTTCAAACAGAGTTCCACTGAACTGTATCCCTGCGCCTAACCCATTGTTTCTGCTTGTTTCCTGAGGATGAATATTGATTTATTTTTATCCCTGGTCATGGGTCTCAAACTTGGGTCTTGGGTTTTGCATGGCCTGCACTTCAGCTGCCTCAGCTAAGGGTGTATGACATTTTGATGATTTTTAACAGCAATTTTATCTTTCCCTTTATGTCTAACTTTCGACCTGGACATTGAAAACAGGATTCTGGCAGAGCGAGGGCTCAGCAGTGGTTGATGTCGCTGGGTTCCCCTCTTTCCTTCTGAATATTCAACCCTCACATTCCTTATCTTTCTTCCCCTACTCACTCTAATGCCTGAAAGTCAACTCTCCTACAGAAGCACCCCTCCTAACCCCGCAAGCTCACTTCACCACCGACTTGCTCCTATAAAACCTTGCAAATGTCAGAGTTTTAACACTGTTACTCCCTTCTGATGTGTACTGGGCAATTGCAGATTATTCCTTCCCTGTGTGAGCAAGCCCTCTGGCCTACCATGATCTTTTCTTCTATTATTATTATTATTATTATTATTATTATTATTATTTTAAAGAGGAAGGAAGCAGGCAGGAATGAGGTAAGTAGGCAGGAAGAAAGAGGGAGAAGCACTTACATTTTCGCCCAATTTCGTTTCTCTCCTCCCTGGACTATACCTTTGCAAGTGCAGACCTAGAGCCTCAATCACCAGGGCTTCCCCTACCTCCCTCAGTTTTCATTTTGAAAATTTTCAACCTTTGGAAAAAAAAAATCGGCTGAAATATTTCAATATAACATCATATTTTACTGTATTAAAACAGTGGCAAGTTGGGTAGAGGCACCCATTGTGTGCTAAAGGGAGAATTGAAATGGTGAACAGATATTGACATAACAGGGCGCCCCTTCCACCTATATAATGTTTCTTCAACACAATAAATGCTTCAGAAGCAGTGACTGTGTAGTTAATGATGCTTCAGCAAAACTGACTGACAAACAAGTGGTATTTGCTGGCCTGCATGCAACATCGTACCAAAACACATTACATGCATAATTTCATTTCATCAAAAAATCATGAATTAGAACTTGTAACAGCCCCATTTTTCACCGATGATGAATTGGGATCTACACAACGTACACACACGCAGCGAAAAGTAAGAAAGTGTGTATATACTCTAACCCAGGGTATCTCTGGGAGGTGACAGTAACAGAAAAATTCGGGCTCCTCACATGCTTAAAAAGATCGCGTATTTTCAGAAAATGTCATTCAAGTTTTTTGAATTAACACTTAAAAAGAAACAAAACCCCTAGAAATTCCAAACTGCTTCTTTTCGCTATGGTGAAATTTGCAAATATACCATGGAAATTAGAATCTTTTCAATTCGCGTCCCTTTACTGCGGAATTTCGAGCAATACTTGGGAATCTAGGGTTCTATCGTTGGTTCTATGTATGCAGGGAGCCAGGCCCCAGAGCGAAAGGAAGCAAGACCGAAAAGAATTAACATTTTAAAAAGAAGCACGTGGCGGCTGAAAACACCTAAACTCTTGGACTTGGACCGGTCCTTCACCGGCGGGCCAACTGAACACGCAAGCGCAGATTGCGGGAAACCGGCGGAAGCCAGACTGCCCCAAGGTCGGTCTCGGGTGGACACGCCTCTCCCTCTGCATTGACCAATCGGGAGCTAAGGGGCGGGGACTGGATAGCTGGGCAGGGCTTGCGCGGGGCGGGGGGTCCGGAGAGGGGAGGGCGGGTCCTGACTGTTCCAGTGTCTGTCTCTGGTGGACACGCCTCTCCCTCCACATTGGCCAATCGGGAGGCAGGGGGCGGCCCCGGGAAGGGGTGGCGGGGGCCCCAGACGGTGGCAATTTTCCGGGGTTGGCGGCGGCACCCGCTCAGGTGGACGGGCCGACTGGCCCGGGCTTCGGCCTCGGGCGGCGGGAAATGGCGGCAGGGAGCAGGATGGAAGACGTGAGTGCACGGAAGTGGCGGCGGCTGGCGCCGGATCCCCTTCCTCCTGCGCTGGGCGCGCGGGGCGGAGACTCGGGGGAAGCCTCCCCCGGCCAGGCGGCCGCGCCCAGGGGACGCCGGCGCGCGGGGCAGTGGGGAGGTGCCGGGCCGGCCGCGGGGTCCCCGAGGCACCGCCTCCGGGCATCGGGCGGGGGTCCCGGGGGCGCTCAGCCACGTGCAGCGCGCGTCCTGGATCCGGAACTGGGCGCCTCACGTGACGCGTCCGGCCTGACCCGCCTAGCTGCGCGCCGGGCCCGGCTTGGGACGGGCCGCTGGGGCTCTGCTCCCCTGCGGGTTCCCCGCCTGGGCTCCAGCGCACCGTGCACCTGGAGCCGCTGCGACACGCAGGCCGCCCGCCGGCGTTCAGTGGGCAGACCTGTCGCTTGCATCACTCGGAAACCCATATTGGGGAAAAACAATGCCGCTTTGCATCTAGGCATTGCTTAGGTGTATCCAAACCAGATTACAGGGAGAAAACAATATTCATGGTCCTAGCTTACAGTGCTGGAGTAGCAGCATAATTGTAAAAATCTTTGCTTAAATATATTAAAACATTTTTAGGGGAAGCATTTATGTGTGCCCAAAATTAACTGCGTTGCCTCATTGGCACTTAACCGTCTTACCCTGGAGAAAAGCACTGTTGACAGTTAACTTGAAAGCACTAGTTTGGTTGATGAATTAATAGGAATAGTACTAGCTTCCTAAACGGAATGAAATGCATCAGGCACAATCCCTGAAACAGTTCCAGCCTTACAAGAGCTTAGATTCTTGTAGAGTGACCATAGTTCAGTTACCTTGGCTAAATAAAGACCAGACCATCTCCGATGGTAAGGCTAAAGCTTTATTTTTTCAGTTGAGAAAAATAGAAAACTAACTGACCAGGAAGTAGATTTGAGAGTCACATAGATTTAGAGAAAAATGTATTTTCCTGAATGTTTAAGGGTGGTTCATGAACTGACAATATCTGGAAAAAGTGAGTAAGAGGATAATTTGTACCATAAGTGCTTCTTGGATGTTGCTGAGCTGCCCCAGGTTCTGGGATCTGTAGCTTTTAGCCTTAGAATCAGACAGCCCTAGACATGTTTCACCAAATATTAGAGATTAATGTTTCACTGACAGTGATGTAGCTCAGTTACTTTCCATCTGAGCAAGTTGTCTGCTTTTGCTATTCTGTACATATGATTTCTACCATTTAATTAGACGCTTAAATTATGGGCAATGTCATTGGCCCAGATATTCATAGAAGTTAAAATAGGTAAAGGCTTATAAGTTAGTTATTTGCAAACAATGAAGCCAACTCTGACTACTTTAAGGAAGAAAGGGGTTTGTTGAAAAGGAAATAAAGTAGATGGACTTGTAGACCTCTGAGAAGACCCCCATAAGGGCAGCTCAAGGGGTCGGAATAACAGGAGCCCTTTTAAGGTCTGCCCTGGGCTGAAGTGGCCTCAGCGAGGCTAGGTCTCCCTTTGTTACACAGAGATGGATTGGCTCAACCCTCTGGTTCCATGAATGTTCCCATTGAGACTTCACGCAGAGGTTGATGGAGGGTCCTTTTGTGAAGAAATGGACACCATGTGGGCAAAGCCAACAGATAACTTCGACAGGTAGTCATGCAGCCGTGAGTAAGGGAATAAAGAACTTATGTGGATTCAGGAGTCACCTGTCACTTGAAGATAGCAGGTTAACAGGCAGTGACAGGGTGCTGTTGGTATGAATATGCTACATTTCCTACAGGACCCAAGGGACAGCACTTGCTAGAACCACCAATTACATTGTGTCTAATAAGGGACAAAGAAGAACCTGTATTATAGTCCCTAAACCCTTCTGTGTAATCAGGAAAAAAGCAAAAGCACACATGAACAAAAGGACACAAGAAGATACTCCAAATTAATAGGATGGGCAGTATGTTTTACAGCAGTTTTAAAGTAGAAAGTAAATTCTCAGTAGGACAAGTTTTACTGAGACGCAGGCCTTGGCGGATCCTGAAAGATGAGTTGGATTCCGAAAAAGATGAGTGGGGCCTTCCTGACAGCTCCTTTGGGCTAGGGGAGGGCGTGTGGGAGAGAGGGAAAGTGGGCCGTGGTCTCAGGAGTCAGGTGAGCCCTGCCTGGTGCCTGTGTGTGAGGACACTCCCTGAACCTCGAAGAGAACCACCCTGATCAGATGAGCTCAGGCCAGGCCAGGCCAGGAATAGGGCCGGTTCCGCCTGCCACACTGGGGACCCCAGGATTCACCGAGTATTTAGAAGGTCCTCAGAAAGACCTTGTTTTGATACTGACCACAGCCTTGATCCCACCAAAAAGATCAAACTGTTTCCAGGAAACTCAGCCTCCCTGAACAAAGCTGAGGCATAAGTATAGACATACAGGAAGGCCCGGCATTCAAAGAGGGAAGTTTGCAAGATGTGGCTTCCAGTTCCAGAGCACCAGGCACTCGAGGCAGTGCCTGCCCCTGTTCTCACTGCGTGACTCCCAACCGCCCTGAGCCGGGAATGTGCCCATGGACACGCGAGTGGGCCAAGAAGACGTGGTCCGTATGCGCATGGGCTACTGCTCAAAAAAGAGGCGGCCCTGCTGTCTGTCGCACCGTGGGTGGTCCTAGCGGGAATTAACGCGCAGCAGTGCGACAAGTCCGGAGGAGGAAGACACATCGCAGGATTGCACTCAGTTGTGTGTGCGGAGAAACCGGACAAGTGACCCAAATCAAACAAAAATAGACTGAAATCCGAAAGCCACATTAGCGGTGTGCCAGCTAGAAAGGGAAGAGGGTGAGCACACTGAAGAGCAGGATCGACCGTGGGTAGTGAAGTGTGTGCAGATACCGGTTTACACTGAAGCACACTGAAACCTGTGTAAGGTGATAGTGCATTGTTACTTTAGAAAGTACAAAGACACGCCTGGTAAGTGCTGCCAGGCAGGAAAATAGGACCTATCGCGTCATTTGAGCCTGATTCAGGATTGACTTGTGGTAGCAAACAAGGACACTGGAAAAAATAATGGATGCGGCTTTTGCTGAGAGGCGCGTTTGGCAGGTGGGGAGGAATCCCCCTGGTGGAGACGGAAAGCTTCTGATGAGCAGCCAGTGTCCAGAGCCAGGGGATGGGTTGTGCAGACAGACTGAGACAGTGGGGAGTTGTCAATTTGGGAAGAACTTCCCAGGGAGGGATTGCTGTGGTCTGGGGACAAAGACCCCGAGAAATGAGGAAGGCCCGGATTGACACGGAACGGAGCGGAAAGAACCGATTCAGGGGTTAGGATGATGCGGGGAGAGGGAGAAGCCAGCGCTGGAGATCATAGCAGCTGTCCGTCTTGACCACTGACTGTTCCAGGCAGCCTGCTCAGCGCTTTTCTACGTGGTAACTAATGTTTCCAACAAGCCCTGGCGCCCCCGCTGAAACAGCAGTGAAGGTCCAGGGAGGTGGTGAACTTGCTCGCTGCTAGGTGGCAGCAGAACCTGGTTGGAACCCTTAGGAGCTGTTCTTACCACCGCACTCAGTGCCTGTGCTGAGTGGATTGTCCCCAGAGCTCCTGATTGATTGGCTCAGGCTTTGACGAGGCCGTGACTGAGTTGGGGAATCCTGCGGGGAAGGGTCTGAACGTGCACTCGCTCTTCAGTGTGTCCGTGAGGTCTAGTGGGGAACGCAGGCCACCATCACAGGACAGCGTGGGGCACAAGGTGAGCACGGGAAGCTGGCAGACGTGGAGGGAGGCCTGGTCCAGTTGCTTGGGTGCCCAGGAAGGTGCCCGGCGAGATTGCCCCAACGCGGCGGGGAGGATGCATAGATGGCACCTCAGGAAGAGTTGGGGCAGCTGTGACGTTCACTGACCTACACGGCGCTGGGGGTAAAGGGGTCTTGAGAACAGAAACCATCAGAACTGGACCAAGGCTGAATGCCGTGGTTGGAAATGAAGTCTCGGGTACCCCCTTTCCCCCTTGAACTCCATTCCCTTCTCTAGTGCAATCAGCTGAGCCAACCTAGTTGCATCATCTGCGGTTCCTGTGCTCTTTTGCCATACACTTCCCTGTGGTATTTCCTGCACCTCTTTCTAGTGTAGATTCCGTGTCGTTGAGTCTTGTAGCGCCTCCGTCCCTCGCCTCCCCTGTGACAACATCTCCATTGGGACAGGAACTGTGTCTGGGATTCTCTTATCTCAGGCACAGTGCCTTACACACAGTGGTTTTCAGTAAGGGTCTGGGACTGGGAGACCGCTGTGAGCCAGAGGTCGGGAAGTTACCCTGCCCCCTTATCTGAGGTTTGCTTCCCCGGGGTCGTTGTGGTCCAGACAATAAAATATTGTGAGAGAAAGCAAAGCCACATTCAGATCCCTTTCATTACACAAGTATCCTGTTTAATCATGGGTTATTGTTAATCTCTTACTGTGCCTGCTTTATAAATTAAACTATCATAAGTATATATGTTTATGTAGGAAAGATCAAGCTGAGCAAGATTTGGTGTTATCCTCCATTTCAGGCATCCACTGGGGGGGTCTTGGAACACATCCCCCGAGGGAAGGGGAGACCTCTACTGTTCTGTCAGGACAGAGCTTTGAAGCGTGACTAGCTGAATTGTTAGTCTGCAGTTCAACCCTTGTTGGCTGCTCAGTGACAGGCAGCCAGTCGTGTCGCCTGAGAAGCTGGCACCTACGAGACACAGAAAATTTCCAGGGCTTAGAGGGTTTCTGTTAGCTCGCCAAAGGGTTTGTGGCATTCCTGAAAATTTGCTTTAGGGTCTCTTCATGGAACTTTCCAGAGTCTTGGGGAACGCGAGACTCAGTGTGAGGACAGCAGCCAGCTGTAAATTTTTCCCTCAGTAATATATTGTTTAATGATGTCTTGAGGGCTTTCAAGAAAATCATTTGCTGTAATTATATCTTCCCTTAGATGAAGAGAAATGAATAAAGATTTCCTTCACCTGTTTTAATACTTGTTTTCACCAATTTGTAAATAGTGGTTAGCTATTTAGAGGGATGTGTCACTTTAAAAAACTGGCTTTTGGTAGTATGATTTCCTGCCTCTAAGTTATGTAATTTTTTTTTTTTTTGCAATTTTGTCTTGGAAGCATATCCAGAATCAGTGACCACGGCTCGCTTCCGTTTTCCTGCCCACAGGGCTCCTTGGATCTCACCCCGAGTCTGGACGATGACCCTCTCCTGGACATCCAGCATCTATCACACCCACTGCACGCTCACTTCAGACCCCAGTTCCAGCCTCTTCCTACGGTCCTTATAACAAATCTGCTCCTGTTAGTACATGTAAGTTGGTTTCCACGTCGGTTTCCACCCAGAGCTGAGACTGGTCAGAAGCACATCAGCTGTCCAGAGGGCACTTTGACTATAAGCATCAATGCTTAAGATGTGCGTCCTCTTTAACAGCTCCGCTTCAAGGGCCACATGGTAGAGGTGGCTGCAACGGGCGAGGGTGTTGTTGAAGATAGCAGCGTCATCTCTCACCGGAAGGGACTGGAAACGACCGTCCAGAGGACACTGCCCCTTCCATGTGAAGGAAAGCTGTGCAGCTATTCAGAGAAATGGGCGGGTGTGTATTTATTAATGTAGACAAGCCTGCATGAAAATCAGGTTGCAACAGTGTGTAGGGAATGTTCATACTCGCCCAAACCTCTGAACTAGTTCATTCTTTTTCTTTTTTATGAGGAAGGAAGCAGGCAGAACAAAGGCCAGCAGGCAAGCAGGCAGAGAGAGAATGAAGCACTTTATTTAGTTCACTTTGGTCCCCTTCCTCTAGGTCACTGACTCGGGTCCTTGGGCTTTGCATGGACTATGCCGGAGCCACAGACTTAACACTGGAGCCACCAGGGCGTGCCTAGTTAATTCTTTTATCGTTGGATAGTATTCTTAGTGCAGTTGAAGTACCTTAACTTATTCAAGCACTCTGCTATGGATGGGTATTCTCATAGACATGGGCAGTTCTCCGTTTCTCGCCAGTATGGAAAACAGTAAATATTTGCATCCTTACACCCGGCTGCTGGCGTTTTCACTTCCGAGGGAGAGTCCTTAAGGTAGGTTCCTGGCTCTAGATAGTTCTAAATCAGTTTTCAACAGCAGTTCCCAGGCCAGTCAACAACACATGAAATGTTTGTTCCTATTTTCGCACTAATCTTTATCTTTTTGTCACTCTAACCAGGTAGTTCTTGTTCCCTAAAACTGAAACAGAAATCAGCTTTTTTCACCCTGACTTTTATTCATTACCTTTAAAGCACTAAGCTAAGTGTTTCTACTCTTTAATAAAATAGAAGTGGGCAGGAAACTGTTTAATATTACATACTTAGTGTGCCCTGGTGGCTTAGCAGATAAGTCCACTGCCTCCAGCTGGCGTGGACCATATATTCCAAGGACCTGGGTTTGCAGCCCAGGGCCCGGGGGCCAGCCGGTATGAATATCTAGATAGAGTGGATAGTTTCTTCCTCCTCTCTCTTCCTGCCTGCCTTCATTCTTGCCCATACCTTTCTTTTAGGACTTGGTTTCACTGCCCAGGGCCTTGGGAGGCCTTGGGAGGCATGTGGACCGCACTGGCCGGAGGCAGCAGACTTACTCACTAGACCACATCTTTTCTTTTCTTTTCTTTTTTTTTTAAGCTCACTTAGGGAAACAGGGTCGAGAAAGTCTGGGTTTAGGAGATATGTTGGATGGTGGAGGTGATTTCTGAAATCCAGATCGCAAATATTGACCCTCTGGCATTTCTTTCCACCAGGTTGTGTTTGTTATTTTAGCTTTTGTGACAGGTGTGCTTTGCTCTTACCCTAATCCAATTGAGGACAAGTGCCCAGGAAACTACACCCACCCACTGAAAGTCCAGACGGTCATAATCCTGGGAAAAGTTATTCTGTGGATTCTGCATTTCCTTCTGGATCGCTACATCCAGGAGCAACACAGCAAAGTCAGAAGGCGCGGCTACAGCACCATCTACCGATCGACCAGGCATCTGAAGGGACTTGCGCTGACCGTCCACTCCACGGGTACGCTCGCCGCCTGGCTCGGCGTCTGGGGCTTGCCTGGGTGCCACGTGGGACACAGGAGCACACGGGGACTTCGATTCTATCGTCCCGAGGTTCTCATTTCTGAGAGAGGGCTCGGTGTTGTGGCTGTTGCCTTGCAGTCACCTTGACGTCTTAACGCTTTTCTTAAGATGTCAAGTCTCCCTTTCCCCTGAGGTTGGTGTCACTGTTGGGCAGGAAAAATAACTGTCCCTTTACTCTTCCAGGTTCTTGCCTGAGACACCATGGTAATGAAAAACAGATTAATAGGAGATAAGCAGACAGCCGTTTAATAACATGTATACCCGGTTTACGAGGGCGAGACCCAGGGAAACTGAGTCACTCCCCAGAACAGCCCCAGCCATCATCTTAAATACCACCTGCAGCAAAAGACTAAGGAAAGATGTTGCAGGGAGAGGTCAGGTAAGGGAGGTCACCAGGCAGAGCTCTTTTTTAAAAAAGAAAGTTACAGATAACAGCAAAGATGAGCAGGCAGGCAGAACTAAGAAAAGCTTCTCTATTTTCATTTAGTTCATCCTGGCTGTTCCCCCTGGACCCAGGCCACGAACCCGGGTCCTGGGGATGTATGTGGACTGCACCTGGCCAGAGGTGGTGGACTCACACTACACCACCAGGCAAACACTTTAAAGAAGACTATTGTTAGGAGGATTGAAGGCCTGCCTTTTCCAATTATCAGTTTCTAAGGATGTAATCAGCTTTTCCAGATGTGTAACAGACCCACAAGCAGAGATTGCCCTCATAGTCATAAATGTCTCTTAGTCAGATTAAAATAGTCCTGTGCCCAGGAGGCATATTTTGTGGAGGCATTTCCTGCTCCCCTTTATTATGAGCGTGGTGTCCATGGATCCCTGAGTGAAATGGAGAATCTGTCCCCTCCGCCCTATTTTTTTTTTTTTTTTTTTTTTTTAGCATTAGACGCTGATTCAGCTCAAGGAGATACATACAGAATGCTTTTGCTATTTGTTCCTTGGAGGGTAAGACAAGCTGTTTCATTTTAAATGAAGCTGCCAGCTTTCTTTGCAGTGAGAGGCTGTCGCAGATGCATGATCCGACATGAAACACTGAAAGCATGTTGTCAGAAAGTCTGTCCAGAGCATCAGACGACTGTGTGCTGCATCTCTTACTGCTGCAGGCATTCCAGAGGCTTCTTGGGACTAAATTGAAGTTCTTCGGGTATTTCTACCTGTTTAAAAAGACCATCTTTTTCTGAGTCCGGAATATATCTCAGCATTTTGAAAGCAGAAATTTATTTTTTATCTTTAAAATTTGATTGAAGGATATTGCATCATTGCACTTTAGAATTTTTTAACAGCTTGTCCATTGCCTGCTTGGTCACATCTGTGATGGTGCTTTGTGTAGGTATGTTTTAAAAAAAAAACTGTGTTCCCCCAGAAAAAAACAGCTCTACAGAATTGAATTTCTCCTCTGTGTTCTGGGGTGTTTTCTGAAAGGGCAAGCTGCAAGTTTGTCCACTCAGTGATGTCTCCTGCAAGCTGGAGGGCGGTGCTGTGGCCCACAAAGCAGTGTTAAGGGGTGACTGGCGTCCTCTGGTCTTAATGTTTCTTTTATGTTGAGGACTTATGTGCAGTACCTCTTCTTGGTCAGAAGATGTCACTGTACCCGACCTTTCCCCAAAGATAGAAGCAGTAACCTGTTGGGTTATTCCTGAAAGACCCTGAATGCTCTACGACCAAAATAATATTGTTTTCCAAGTGATGGGCTGGAAATAGCATTTTTGAGACCCACCGAGAGATTGTATTACTTTATCTTTCCTCTGACTTTAAATTTTTGGCATAATCTGTTTAGAAAGAGTTGGACCCTTTGTTTAATCTCAAATTATTGCATCTATCAACTTTCATGTTGCACATAGAATGACCCAGAAAATTAGGGAGGTCGGGACAGGCATTTGCTTTGTTTCTTCTTCTTTCTTGTCTTGTCTTTTTTTTTTTTTTTCATTTGGAGAAAAAGGTCCATCTATGAGGCTTTAGAACTTCCAGTGAATCAGAATGGATGTGACACTTTTTTATGGTATGTGTTAGTACTGCTGGACATTGATTAGCTTCATCTTGATAACTCGATAACTTACTTTCATTTTGTGGCCATGCAAGAGCCTGCACACTTCAGGCGAATGTTTATGGGATCCTGCCTGCATCATAAGCTGAGGGACTTTTCCCTTGCTGACATGACCATTCTCACATGGCCTCTGGAGGAGAGCCGTCACCTGCTCGAATGCCGTGCCCTCATTCGGTGCCCGTGGCTGTCCCCAGGCTCACCACGTCTGTCTCCTCCTAGGCAGCACGGCCCTGCTGTGCGTCCTGGGCCTGCAGCACTCCTTCCCGCAGGCCGGCGTGCTGTACCTGGCCCTCCTCCTGGCCATCCTGGCTCTGGAGCTGCTGAGCTGCGTGGCCTGCGTGCTCCTCTACACAGGTGAGAACCACTAGGCTTTCGCTGGAAGCTCTGGAAGCCTAACCGACTCTCTGGGTGACAAGGGTGCTTTCTCTGTGGCAGAGAACCTCTCCGCACCCAGATCCCCACTGCTGACCACAGCCAGACTCCCTTTAAACCCGGGGGAAGGAGCAGTGAATCACGGTCCTACATCTGTGTCGTCGACATATTACCCACACAAGTGAAGCTTTTCATTCAAACACAAGAGAAGATTTGCCAGCTTTTGCTTTCCCAGAGCAACTGAGATAGAAGTCAGGCACTTAAAATAAAAAATAAAATGCAAGATAAGTCAATGAATGAATAAATATGTGCATTTTACCCAAACGTGCTTTGGGATAAACCATTTAAGAAAGAACCCACTTCTTTCTAGATTTAGAACTGTCTGAGGGTTGGTCAGTCTCTCTCTTCAAGCTCTCAGTGGTAGAATTCAAGGAAGTTTCAGATCTTTTAAATATAGGTGGAAGGATACTTTAACAGAAAACATTTAAGAATGTGTTTTTAGAGAAATCTAGATTTCATTCCTCTACAATATTGACGTGCAGTATAATTGATCGAAAATGGTAGCTAGTTTGGTGGTGTTGAGCTGTTAACCTAGAAATTCAGGAGGTCATTAAAGGGCAGTGTGCCTTTATTCAGGATCCAGGGCACTCAAGTCAGGTAGAAAACCTAAAACGTATTCCAAGGAGGGACAAACTCAGGTTTTTATAGGAAGAAAAGACAGGTAAGAGGCTAAAGATTTGACTAGAGTTAACAAACTTCAGCTATTCTTGGTTACACACAATTGGTTACTGATTCCCTAGAAAGATCGAGAAGGGAACTGAGTGTCCTCTGTGGCTCAGGCCGCCCGGGCACAGGCTATGGAAGCTGCAGACCTGGGTTTGAAACCTGGGGCTGGAGGGGAGAAACATAACTTTAAAAAGGGAACTGATTCTGTCCTCTGGCTGAAAGTCCAGAACCTTCCGTCCTCAGGAGTGGAATGGCTTCTCACACAATTGTTTGCTCGATGTTTTCTGAAAACAGTTGCCTTTGACCCAGTGTAGGTCTTTGACCAAGTGTCCCAGCCCAGTAATGCAGTTTCTCTCTCGTGGCTCCCGCTCCATTTAAAAATGGATTCGCCGATGTCAGCTTTTCAGAGCGGAAAGTTTTATAACAATAAGTACCTTATCTGCCCATCCTGAAAGAGATCATTTGTCTATTTATGAAGGAATCATTTGTCTATTTATGAAGTCACCTGAGTCTTAGCTTGTATTTCATCTTACTTATTTTTATGTGTCTCCTTGAGGTCTCAGAAGGGAATTTCGACTATGAATGATATGGCTAGTTTGTAAATGCAAATGATGTTGCGCACTTAATTGACTTCTATTGTTTTCTATAGTTATATGCTAACAATTAACCAAATCAGGTAGAGAAATACATTTGAGCCTCTCTTACCAAGTAAAGACCTTTACCACCCAATTATCCTTATACCGGCAACGCTGCGATTGTGATCTGCATGTCAAAAATAAACATTGAGTTATCTCAATGACTGAGATGATTCTGATGGATTGTATCTGTCAGTGCTGTAAATGGGGGCTTGTTTACACCTGAACGTGGAATTCAGTTGGAATGCAGCAGTGTGGTAGCTGTACAGTTTTTATTTACTACAAAAAGTGCAAGCCTTTAGTAAAATATCGGGTGAATACTTTTAAAAATATTTTCTCTAATACCTACATAATGTTCTATGATATGCAAGGAAGTGACAGCTGTATTCCAAAGATCATCATGCAAATAAGGAGAAACTGATACAGCTGTCCCTCAGCATACAGTGGGGTTATGTTCTGACAAACTCATCGTAGTTGAAATGCATTTAATACACAGAACCTCCTAGCTCAGCCAATGATTAAATTCACCCTCATGATCTCTCTGCTGATGTGGGGTTATGACTTCAACTAGTCCAGGAAAAATATCTAAATCACAAGTCTGTTTCCGCTGGACGCATATAGCTTCTGCGTGCTCATGAGGTCAATACAGCAAAAGTCAAACCATAGTTAAGTTATTTGGGACTGTCTGAGCTATTAAAATTTGATCCATGATTTCTTTCTCCAGAATTTGCCATTTTAAAAGGATTTGCTATGCCATGTAAAATGAATGATCCTGCGAGTGAGACAGGTACTTGTAAAAAAGACACAGGCCCGAGAGCACTGACGCAAGCAGCGGCCTTGTTGCGTGACACAGGAGGAGGGGCCGCGCTTTGCCGGGTCTGCAGGGGTGCTGCTGCCTGCTCTGTGAGCAGCTCACCCCACTGCCCTTAGCTTACTTTCAGTCCTGCGGTGTGAGTCTGAGGGCAACTCCACCGTCTCCATGGGCCTTGCGTTGGGCCCTCTGCACATCTCGCCCGTTCCCCTCCTTCCGCCTCTTCTCCCTGGAGTCCTCGGCTGAGGCTGGGAGGGTCCCACAGAGCGTGGCCTCCTGTGCCGGACGCACAGGTCAACAGAGGTGGTTACTAGTGGCTCGCCACAGGCCTGGCACGCGAATCTCTCAACTGTTGGAATGAATCATAAACAAACCACCCTGTCTTTGCACTTTATAAAGCAATTTTTTTTTTTTTCCAGCAAAGGTGCAGGTAGGAATGAAGGTGAGCAGAGGCAAGCACGCAGAGAGAGGAGGAAGCATTTTCATTTACTTTTACTTCGGTGGTTCATCTTAGTTGTTACCCCGGCCCCAGGACATGTGCCCGATCCCTGGGATGTGTGTGGGCGGTGCTCAGTCAGAGAAGGTGGACCTAACCGCTGCTCCACCAGCAGGGTCGACACAGCATGTTTGCACATATCGTTTGAAAAGAATAGTGAGTTAATGTGATTTGAACAAGAAAATGGAACAGAAAAAATTTTCTAAATTTGATCACCTGACAATAACTTCATTCTTTTAGTGAAAATTTGGAAATTTAATAAAGCCAGACCACGGCCTGATGTTCTAGAAGAGGAAAAGATCTACTCTTACCCCAGCAATATTACTTCGGAGACTGGATTCAGGTAAGCTTCGGGTGGGGAGGAAACGGTAAAAGTTTGAAGAAAGAAAAGTAGAAGTTGTTTAATTTCATGGAAATCTAGGAAGCAAGTATTCTGATGCTTGGAGCTGATGACTTAGTGTGTCTTCAGGATTGTGTTTGTGTGCTTCCTTTCAACCAACCTAATCCAGTCTCAGAGTTTTTGTCACTGTTGGCTACTCCCTCCTTTATAAACACTTTTTTTTGAGGGGGGGGTGGGGGTGGGGGGGCAGGGTTCTGTCCAGGCTTCTTTCCCCGGGGGTCATCTTTCCATGCCCTCTAGGCCTTCCACGCTGTCAGATCATCAAAAAAGGCCTTAGGCCCATTGACAGGGGAAAACAGAAGTTTAATACTAGCATGATACTGCATGTATACATGGGAGAAATCCACTTGGACTGAGTGACCCATTTGGTTCAGTCTCCACCCTAAATACCTTCATATACAGACCATGGAAGCTAGGGAAGGGGTCTGCCATGAGGTAGGGCGGGCACAGTAAACAAAGAGGGAGTCTTCATGCAGATAAAGGTTCTGCTTTCTTTCATTGTTGAGTCAAAGAATTGGTCTTTTTCCTGACCCAGTAAATGTCCTACAAAATGTCAGCCTCTGCCCAGTCCTCAGAGCTGCTCCTGTGAAATAATAATTGCACCGAAAAAGATATTTTGGGTGGCAAATTTTTGCTTCCCTATACTTTTCTACCACCACACCCTCCTAAGAGCCCTGTCTTTTCTAACCAAACTTCTAAGTACCAAAGGAGCTACCCTCTGTTTCCCTCACCAGGTGACTTCTGTGCCTTTCAATATCATCCATATCTGTTTTTGAGAGTTTGGGGCTAAGATACTCATAAGAAAGTATATTAACAATGGAAAAAAAATGAGCCAGTTGTCAATCCCAGGGGGAACAGAAGGCTGTGTATTAAAGGAAATATAAAAATAGACCCTCGCACGGCTTGCCTGGATGGCATTTAGATAGTCATAATAATGTAGGTTCTAATACTGACTTCACCCCAAATTATAATACTTACGGGACTGAGAGGGTGAAGGAAGGAAGACATGAATGAGTGTTTATATGGAGTCGGAAACTAAGACTGAGTCCTAGTATCAGGTATAGGAAGTCTGCAGGTAATCGGTACAATGTAAGAAATCAGGAAGCAGCATTCTCCCAATTATTAGAAATACGGAGATACATATAGAATAGTTAAAAAGAGGGAAAGAAGCAGGATGCTTGTTTTTCTCTGTGAACCTGGTTAGGAATAGTTGACTTTTTTAAACTATGTAAGAGGATTAAGTGGTTATGAATAAATAAATAGGTCCCATCTCAGTGCTGATGACCCTAAACTGACAGTTATCCCTGGGTCCAGGTTTGCACTATCTGATTGTCTCATTAGCCATCAGCATCAACACTGTCCCCCTCAGAGCAGCGTCTCAGTTTAAGGTGTCACGTACAGGGCCCAGCACTCCCCATCTCAGTGAGTGCGTCATCTGTCAGCAGGGTGATCAGACCAGAATGTCAGTTTTCCTCACTTCTGTCACCTGCACTGTCCCCCACGCAGATCCCTCCAGTGAAGCCTGATGGGTCTGTCTCCTGTCCACCTGGCAGTGCACTCTCCAGTGGCCTCTGCTTGGCAAAGTCCATGCGGACTGACTCTCAGCCCTCGTGTGTGCCTTCTTGGAGGCCTGGGCACGGACACAAGGCTCTTCTTGGTTTTACCTTCATCTTGTGCTCCTTTCTCGGTCCTGTGGCTTGCTCTTCTCTCCTTTGCTGATTTTTGTTTTTAAAGGAGAGGTGTGGGCAGGAATGAAGGCAGGCAGCAGGAAGAGAAGAGGAGGAGGAGGTATTTTCGTTGATTATCTTATTTTAGTTGTGCCCCTTGGTTCTTCCCCTGGACTTGAACCCCGGTCTTTGGGGTGGAGTGGACTGAACTTGTCCAGAGGTGGCGGACCTAACTGCTCTGAACCAGGGTGCACCTGCCCCGTATGTCTTGAATAGTCTCGCTCAGCATCATCCGCATCAGTATTCTTAATACTAACATCTTAAGTTAGTGGAAGGAGATTCAAACACAGTTCCTAGCTATTGCTTCTGAGCAGTGAGAGCAGGTGGGACAGTGTCTAGCAAGGAGTCGGTGTGCTTCTTATTTTCTGTTCCTCTGTACCACCTTAATTGGGGTCAGGGGCAAAACATAAGTAAATGCCATGTTTTCTTAAATGTTGTTTGTTCTCTGTTGCCTGTGTTAATGTAGATCATCATTTGATTCTTGAACAGTTTTGTCCTAACTTGTCTCCTCAAAGGCCACGTGGGGCACTGAGATGTGCTCGTTTCATACTCTGTAAACAGGCGGTGCTTCTCAAAGCGGTCATGTCTTTTTTTTAAGTCTTGAACATTGTGAAAGTTTGAAAGTTCCAGATTTAAACTGACAAAATAGATTCCCTTCAAGAGTGGATGTCACTGAAAGGCTTCAGGAAAGAATCTCATCGTGCACACTGCCTGAGCTCCTACTTCAGAAAAAGTACCAGACGCAGCAGTAAGACGGGTCAGACCCGCTTGCAGGGAGACGGGCGTATTGGTGGGTGCGTGTTACCCACGTGCCGGGATTCGCTCCCAGGAACGGGAGAGGAGAGGGCCTGCAGGAGACGAAGAAACTCAAGGGGAGAGAGTGATAGAAAGGTGGGGCCAGGGGCCAGCTGCCTCGCAGACTGAGAGCCTTGAATACTCTGCCTTCCACCTATTTATTGAGTTCATACACAGCACTGCTTCAAGCAGCTGATAGAAAAAGGGATTTGCTTCTGCAGCCTTTTATTTTCTAACTACAAACTGTATCCATCTTGTTTTGGGAAGTGAGCAGTTACAGGAACACTGCCCCCGTGCTTTCCCACGGTGGCCTTCGCCTGGTGCTCGGGGCCTGGTGTCCTTGGTGCCAGCTCCTGCTTCATCCTTGCTCTGCTCTCTGCCCCCAGCTCCCACGAGTGTCTTGGTTCTCTGCAGGACTATTTCAAGCCTGGAAGAAATTGTTGAAAAGCAAGGCGACATAATAGCGTACCTGAAGCGTCACAACGCACTGCTGAGTCAGCGGCTGCTGTCTGTCACCTCACCTGACCTTGGCTCCCTGCCCAGGAGGCTGTGAAGGCTCAGGAGACAAGCCAGCATCACAGAGCCTCCAGAGTGAAGAGGACTGACACGCTAACCAGCTGCCACCGGAGAGCATGGCTGTGGCTGAGGACATTTTATATTTTTGGTCAGACATCTGAATGTGTTCTCATCCGTGTGGCCGTTTGACATGCAGGATGTACGGGTCTGTGTGGAAGCCTTTATAACCCAAGGAAGAAGGTCTGCTTTACACACTGTGAAATTACTTAGCTGCCTGGTTTATCCTAGGATTAAAGGTTCAGATTAAACATCTCTTTGGGTAACACTTTTTCCATATGACGTTGAAACCTTGGAATGATGGGGTTTTTGATAGTCGGGCATGATGATCAATTTCAAATAGGGTTTTGATCAGGTTCTTAACCGTTTTTAAACAGAAGAGAGAAGTCAGTTCTGTGTTTAGTGTTTTTTTTTCCTTCCAGAAGAGCTTGTGTAACATTGGATGGCAGCTTGGCCTGTGTAGCTTGTATGAAGAATGTCCCACTGTAGGACCAGTGTTTCACTAGAACGCAATCTCCCGAGTAAGAGATGCAGGTGACTTGGACCAGTGTTAGACCGGTGAAGTGTTTAGATCACACTTTAAGCTTTCTCCTTACTTTTGACCTTCTAGAAGTTGCCATAATGCCTCCCTCTGTGCTCGGCAGTTAAGTCGCAGACTCTGAGAGGCTTGGACCTGGGCCTGGGGCCGGGGCGGCCAAAAAAACAGTTGCCAGGTACTTCAGTATTGATTCTACTGCCATTGGGTCAATAAGTTCAGTTATAGGAAAGGAAACTTCTGTGACTCGTAAGTTTAAAATTATTCTGGGAATAGAGCTAAAGACGATTAGAAATTATTCTGAGACTAAAATGTTCTATCAGTTTATAGAAAGATAATGAAACCTACTGAATTCTCCAGATATAATGAAGCATATTTTATGACTAAATGGCATCATCCTCTAGTTTTCCTTGTGCCCCTTTATCAGTTTGCTGTGAGCACCGTTAACACACTGCCTTAGAAAGGCCGTGGTTGAGAGCTTAAGGAGAGGAGACGGGGTGTTTGTGCTAACACGATGCTAATCTTTTTCACCCTCAACCGGCCCTGGGTCTTGAACCCAAATCAGCAGGCTCTCTGTGGCCTGCCCCTTAGCTGCTTTAGCCAGTGCTCTTCTTTTTGGTCCTTAGTTGAATCATCATTGTTTCCTTTGAAAGCTCTTGAGTGACACCCAGCTGCTTGGCAGGGGGTGTCTCATTTGGTCACTTGCACTGTCACTTAGGGAGGGCAAATGCCTGTTTCCATCCAGCATTGCTGAGCTTTTCTAAGTCTCCTGCGTAGGTCCCCTGCAGGCAAGACCACTGAATCCCCCAGATGACAACATTCACCAACAAAAGCCACGGTTGTATTTTTAAAGTTCACATTATATCTGGGTTTCTTGACTTTCCTCCCTTTCTAATAAGTATGTCTCCAAGTCATTGCTTTTCTGCACATCTGTGCGGTGTTCTGAAGAGCCTATAAGCTTTGCCTTTCACAATTTTCCTTTTGAAAAGGAAAACTAGATGATTAGTTCTTATTTATTTAAAAATTTAATTTAGATATGTAGTCAGTCCCTGTGGCTTATGGGATGACTTGGGTTTACAAAGAAACGTATGAGTCCTCAGGTTCTGCTGTGAGAGTGAGCTAATCAACACTTTTCTAAATTCAATGATAAACCTTTCAAATAATAACAGAACAGGAATCGAAGTTTTAGGACTAGCAAAACAGAAAAAGCAAACAGAACAATGGAACTGTTAAGCAGGCTGGTACTTTGCCTGCCCAGTGGATATAAAATTAGTAAGACAGGCCCCCAGTCTGTAGCCTACTTCCTGGGGCACAAGAAAGCTAGGATGCTCAGACTCTACTGCATGAATACGGAGCAGTAGACCCAAGCTCCTGTCGAAGCTCCAGGGTACAGAGTCGGGACAGGGGTGGTGGTTAGGAATTCCAAGTAAATGAGAGTAAAGAAATTAAAGCATACGGGGAAGTGAAAGTATCAAACAGGACACGAGAGGAGAAGCGAGTGACATCAGGTCTTGGCGGCCTTCTTCCTGCTGAGGGGCCTGCCTGGAATGGGATCCCCGAGGGTTTCAAGAAAGAGGCAGGTGCCCTCTGGTGGAGCACATGTTTGGTCCTCCATCTCCAACTGAGTGTAATCCACATACATCCCAAGGACCCAGGTTCGCATCCTGGGGTCGGGGAGGGGGAACAACCAAGATGAACAACTGAATAAAATAAAGATACTTCTTCCTCCTCTCTTCCTGCCTGCTTGCCTAATCAACTTCATTCCTGCCTGCGCCTTTCCTTTAAAAAAAAAGATGAAGAGGCAAAGAGTTTCACTTAGGAAGGGATCAGATTTTAGCGTGATGTAGAGGAAAGAGGATAGAAGCCATGACCTGAAGGAGGGCAAAGTGTGTGTGTGTGTGTGTGTGTGTGTGTGTGTGTGTGTATTTCTGTATTGTTAATTCTGGGATTTTATTTAAAATGACAATACCATCATGACTTAAGTTGAAAGCTCATTATTTTTGAATGACAACATTGAAAATATGAAGAAAAATTGTTCTTGAAACTCTACTACTAAGGGACTGTACCTGTTTATACCGCTTACTGTCCGATAACCGCACCAGTGTGGGTGCTATCAGTCTGGTAAGTCCTAGTCCATCTGATGGATAAAAAAAGGTGGCATTGTTTCACATTGCATCTCTGAATTTAATGAAGTTGAGCACTCCCCCCCCCACAATGTTCTTTGGCCCTTTATAAATCTTTTGTGACATAAATATGTGTATGTCTCTGTGTATATAATTGTTTGGCTTAGTATTTTCCTGGGATAGCATTATTTTAAGTATTTGATTTCAAAAAATTTTAAATGTTATTTACATTAATTTATTTTCCAACCTGGGGTCTAGAATTCAGGTCCAGGGGTTTTATCGCTTACACCTTGGTCCCGTGAGCTAGCTGAGCGCTAGTCTTCTTCTTAATGAACGTAATCTTCCTTCATGCGTCAGAATAGTCCTCCGTTTGTATTTGTTGGAAATGTTTCTGAAGTTGTCCGGTTCCTTTGCTGTGTTCTCTGCAAACACAGCAGCCTGGATTTTGACTCCTGAAAACAGTCACAGAAACAGATCTCTCAAGTCACATGTGTCTCTCAGCAGAGACTTGAGTCGATTTTCATACGGTTTCCCCACTAACTGAAAGTAAAACTTCCCTATTCTGATGTGATTTGGTAGCTTATTCTCGAAGTCTGAAAATGCCCCCCCCCAAAAAAAAAGCTCAAAGAAGTCCATGTAATGAATGGGAGTGAAAATACTTCTTCCTCCTCTTTCAATGGGGGTGGGGTGGGTGGGGGACACTGTCTCCCCCGCCCCTTTCCGTCTAAGGCTTCTTACCCAGGCGACATCTGAATTGGGTCTGCATTATCAAGCATTACTCAGAAATACACAGAACGCAGCTCAAAGCCTAGGAAGGTTGACTTGAGCAGAGAAGGGAAAGTGACTGAGATGGGCGAGGGTTCACAGTCACCACTGAAAATGATGATAAGCGCATAGGAGTTTGGGGAGGGGGAGTCTGCATAGGTGTGGGGGCTGGACGGCAGGATCAGGAAGAATGACGGCTGATAAAAATCCACAGCAGTAGAGGATGCCGTTGGGGAGAGAAGCTGCTTAAGGCCGCACGGGCAGCTGGAAGTCGCTGTCTCAGGAGGGGAGGGTCAGAGAACGCGGAGTTTCCTGAGGCCTGTGGGGACTTTGGATTTTTAAAGTGCAGGCACAACATCTAGAAAGAATAAAACGGTGAGGGACACTCACCGAACTGGTTAGCAATGACTTTTGTGGGTGGAGGGAAGCTTGTGCGTCCTCATTGATACATTCCCACAGAAGGCGATGCTTTTTTTAAGGGGCATTTATTCCTTCTATTCTAGAAAGCATAAAGGAAATGACAGGGTCCTGCAGGGAACCAGACCCTATGGGACACAGTGTGAATGGCAGAAGTAAATGGAACCATTGGAAATGGGGACGCCAGACATGTCGAAGGCTGTCGGGCTCGAACTGGGCCAGAGGCCTTTGGACAGGGTCCAGTGCAGCTGCGTCACAAACCCTGAAGAGATCACCAGACGGACATGCTGATGCCTGCGGACTTGTACCTGAGGACAGACCAGTAAAGGTCATGTCGCGCGCCTAGTTTAAGCTTCTTAACACTAGTGAACTCTTTTCCCCTAACACTTGGCTCATCTTTCTTCTTTCTTTCCACAAAACCCCCAATTTGTTCCTCGGGTGCCTCGAAATAAAAACACTTTGCCTTTTAATTGCCTCCTGAATGTATAAGTGTCTAGAGAGACAGATGGATAAATAAATTATGTCGTGGAGGCTGAGACGTTCTGGGTCCCACCGTCTATAAAAGGGAGGCCCCGGATGTAAATGCCATTCCAGGGCAGAAGAGGAGACAGTGAGGCAGGGGAAGAGGAAGAATCCCCCACCCTTCATTGTGTGGCAACATCAACAGATGGGTGAAGTTCTCCCAAGCAGGGCAGGGCCACCTGCTGGCGCCCACTGGCTCGGACGCTGATCTCACCCAGAAACAGCCAGACATACACACACCGAAATAATGTTCCTAGTCAGGCGAGCTGACACTGAAGAGTGATCTTCAGGTAGCATTTAAGACTCTGGGTGCACCTGATGGCCTAGTGAATAAGGCCGCCAGACATGGTCCACTTACAACCCAAGGACCTGGGTTTGAAACCCGGGGCCGGGGATGGGACAGCCACGATGAACAACGAAATGAATTTTATTCCTCCTCGCTCTTCCTGCCTGCCTGCCCTGCTTGCCCTCGTTCCTGTCTATATCTTTCTTTTACACACACACACACATATACACACACACATTGGAGACCACTTTCATAATCTTGGTATAGAAAATGACTGTGTAAACATGACTGGAAACCAGAACTCACAACAATTTTAATGTCTTTTAAGTAAAGCCAAGAAGAAAGAAAAGTTAAGTAGATATTAGGCATCAGGATAAAAAAAATACAGATGAGAAATTCTTCAGTCTCCTCTGTTGAATTTATTAAAACCTGCATCTGCGGGGAGCCCTTGTGGGGTAAGTGGCTGAAGTGATCGGGGTATGATCCCTGATCTGACCCCATCCATTCCTCTTTATTCAAGGAATTTCCTCTCCAGGTCAAAAGCCAAATGTTACTCTTTGTACTCTGTATCCATCTTCTTTCTCCTGGAACTTTCAAGGAAGTGAATCACACTTTTAATCTCAGGACCCCTTTATCCTTTTAAAATTAAGGAACCCCCCCAAAGCTTTTGTTTCGATTAGTCATTTTTTATCAATAATTGCTATTATAAAGTGAGAAAAATGTGTCCTTTAAAAATATGTAAATCACCTAAAAATATACCCATAACCTGCTCGCATGAAAAACAATTGTTTCTTTTCTTTTTTCTTTTAATTTTCAAGGAAAGGTGCAGTCAGAATGGAGGCTAGTAGGCAGGCAGGGAGGAAGGAAGAGGCATCTTCATTTTATCCTATTTAGTTATCCACACTGGTTGTTTCCTCCTGGCCTGGGACTCGAACCCAGGGGCGTGTAGCCTCCTCCTCCGGAGGCGACTGACCTCACCGCTACTCCACCAGGGCGCACCACAACGTTTCTAACACAGAATAGTGAGAAAAGTAGGTTTTCTACATCCTTACAAATGTCTTCAGTGCCAGAACTCTGGCGTCTGCCCGTCATCACCAGGTAGGGCAGTTTCTGTCATTGTTTGCAGTCTACATTATTTTAAAATGGAAGTTTGCTGGCAAAAATGGTTACTGAAAAATAAATATCCATACCATTCACCTGGTTCTATAAAAGCTTGCAAGTGAATACCAGTAACTAAAAAGGAAAGCTCATCATAAAATTAGTTAAATGAATTCCTCTACGGTTTATAGAGAAAAACGAACAGTAAATTAGACACAGAGCAATGGCCCAGCCTCTGCCTTTGCTGGGCGGCGGCCTCGCAGAAGAGGTGCAGGGCCTGGTGGTGCTTCCCGCACAGGCCCGTCCTGCCTCGGCCTCCGGGACTGGGCGCCCTGCAGGAGCCTGGCAGCGCCCACTGCCTCGCTCAGCTGCGGGCTCCTCCAGGGCCCCTTTGGGCACCGGCGCCGGCACACAGGGCAGGTCCACGGCACACAGGGCAGGTCCACAGCCCGCAGCTCCGCCCAGGGCTGCTGGATGCAGCAGGGGCAGAGGTAATCCACAGACACGGCAGTAGGCTTCGGCCTGGAGTCGGGCCAGGACCAGTCCCACGTCCATCGGGCCAGATGCAGGGGAGGACCCAGGTGGGGCTTCTGCAGGAGCTGGAGTTCTGCCTGTTCCCCCAGACCCAGGAGGTCTCACTGTCCCAATGTTCTATTCTGTGAGGACAACGGCCTCCGCTGCAGAGGCGGAGGCCCAGAGGAACTCTCATCACCCAGAACCCAACACAGGTGGGTCAGGGAACCGGAGACCTCAGCGGCTTAGGCGCTATGAAGACATGCAACTACGTCTGCAGGAAAATCTGCGTCATGTTGTTGGACATCAGAGGCTTCTGTGAGGAAGGAGAGGCTAGTGATGGGGGGAACATGGGAAGGGTGTCTGGGGTGCTGGCAATCATCTACTTCTTGATCTGGGCGGTAGATGTAGTATTCACAGGCTCAATTTTCTCTGTGCACGCCTAGTTTGTTTTTAGAGGAAAGGTGCAGGCAGGAATGAAGGCGAGCGGGCAGGCAGGAAGAGAGAGGAGGAGAAAGCACTTTATTTTTTCATTTAGTTGTTCACATTGGTTGTTCCCCCGGCCCTGGATCTTGAGCCCAGGACCGTGGGATGTGTGTGGACTGCTCCCAGGGTGTAGACCACTGGGCCACCGGGGCTCACCCAAAACCATAGATAACAAGGATGAATTGTGGAAGAATATACTCATTCTTTTTGAAGCAACTTTTCCTATCATGGAAACTCAGAAAATTGATATTTTGTCAAACAAAAATAAACTATATAAGGAAACTAAATATACTGAATAAACTGAATTAAAAAAATTGATAAAGGTGTGTCACGGTGGAGCAGCAGTTAGGTCAATTGCCACCAAAGGATGCAAGCCACATGCCCCTGGGTTCGAGTTCTGGGTTCGAGTTCCGGGTCTGGGGTGGGGACAAGACAATCAGTGTGAACAGCTAAGTAAATTTTTAAAATGTGGTGAAGGAGATACATCACAGAAAAGGATGACCAGTCATGAAATCGAAGCAGATCGATTTGAATAACCCAGAGATACTAGAATGCAAAATAATAGATGTTCTCTGGGCCTCCTCTGACAAAGACTTAATTGCACTTAGAGGGTGTCGAGCCAGGAGAGAAAGCCTGGTGAGCCAGGTGGAGAGAGGAGACACTGATGCAGCCTGGGCTGGAGGCCGCCTCCTGCTTCTACCGCCAGGTGGACGGTCAGAAAGGATGATGGAGGAGCGGGACCGTTCCTCCCCGCAGACCACAGAGAAAGTCCTCAAGGGCACCGGCACATGTTCAGGATGCGAGTCAAACACCTGCTTTATGTGGTCACCATGGTCTGTCACCGGGACCAACGCGGTCCTCGGGGTGCCTGCACCCCTGGGGCCCCTCCATCTGCTCTCCACCCACGGGACCCCAGACCCCCTCCTCGCCCCCCATGCCCAGCACTGGGACGTCTGGGAAGGGCTTCCACAGGCTCCAGATCAGCACCTTGGGGGCCGGGCTACTCACAGGTACTAGTCACCCAGCAGACAGGTTGGGACGGGGTATCTCTGTGTCTAGCAAGCATTTAGGTGACATAAGTCAATGCTCCGGGAGGAACCAGGGAACCCGAATCAACTACGTGTTTTGAGTTAGCCCACCCGCAGTGTCTTCCCAGGCGCTGGGTTGGGGGCTGCGACCACGACCACGCCCCGCCAGCCGGCCCCCACGGGCCCACTCCCCAGCTCACCTGCAGCGCTGCTCCGGGCGGGGTTGTGCGGCTGTGGGGGCGGAGGGTTTCCGAGGGTCTTGGAAGGGAGTCCTGCACTCGACCGTGAGGTCTCTGGGGCCAGGGTCGGTGAACCAAGGCCAGGGGTGGTGCCCCCGGGGCCCCGCCCACCGCCCTGGAAGGAGCGAGAGCGGAGCCCAGGGCGCGGGCGGGGCGGGGCCTCCTCTGAGCACGTGGAGCAGGTGGGCGGGGATGCGCTCACAGGGACTCCTGGCACCTTGGTAATTCTACCTGGAATCCCTAACCTCGGCACCTTTTTTTTTTTTTTCTTTTAAGAAAAGGTGCAGGCAGGAATAAAGGCGAGTAATCAGTCAGGAAGAGAGAGAGGAGAAAGAAGGAGTTATTTATTTTATTTAGCTATTCATCTTAGTGGTTCTCACCAGCCGGTTGAAAACCTGGGCCCTTGGGATTTATGTTGACATTTGCCTAAAGGCTTAAAAGCAAAGGTGGGTAAAAACACTTGCACCTTCACATGAACCAAGGCGGTGGTACCGACTACGTCAGTAATGATTGCATTTTCACTATCGTGTAGTTGCAATGTTTTTTTTTAAGTCCATTTTATTTAAGAAGGTTCTCGATGAAATTGGATATTACTGGTTCTACCAAGCGTGGACCCTCAAGCAGCAGCCATTTCATGATTTTGTCTGACAAAAGGACAGTGCACCTAAAGCGCATCTACTGAGGCAGGGAAACACAAGTGCCTGATGGAAGGCAAGTTGAACTTGATCTTTCTTTTGTTTTTTAAAGGGAAGATGCAGGCAAGCATGCAGGTGAGCAGGCAGTATTTATTTTATTTACTTGTTCATCTTGGTTGGGGTCCTTGGGATCTCTGTGGACGGCATTGCCCAGAGGCAGTGGACTTACCCGCTCAGCCACCAGGGCCTCCAGCTCTCAGCCCGCCTCATCTTCTGTCTGACGACTTAAAAAGGCTCTGGGTTTCCTGTTCACCTCTCCCCTAGGAGGGCTTACAGTCCCCCTGTCACCATCCTTCCTTCCCAGGCGGCATCTCCAGAACTGTAGGCAGAGGAGGGAGCCTGCCGTCTTCTCTCAGGTCCTGGAAGAGTCCGTCTCTTGCCCCTTATCCCCATACAGCAAGCTACCCTCTCCCTGTGATGCTAATTCCCCACCCTGAGAGGGGCAGATCACAGGCCAACTCTGGACCTGTGACCCGAGGAGACACAATGACACATCCAGTCAAGGGGAGAGTTGTCCGCTTTGCTGAGAGTGACTGCCTGATCAGTGGGCTACAGGGTGGGACAGACCACACTGGGCACACAGCAGCTGCAGGTCCTGCTCACAGAACAGGCCCAGGGCCTGCTGGAGCTCCTCACACAGGCCTGGCTCCTCCCTCTTCCCCATTGCTTTAGGTTTCCTCATTCAGAGAGGTGGAGCCTGTCCAAGGTGCACTTCTAACCAGGTCTCCTCCCTGATCACACATCCCAGCTACACAGCTCACTTAATTATTCGTCCCCAAGACCTGTCATGGACGTTCACTAGATGAGGCACTGAGCTAGAAGCCAGATTTCAACACCCCATCTGAAGCCCCGACTAGAGAATGAGTACAATGCTTTAGTTCGTCTCCAGGTGAAGATGTCCTTCTCATGATAGGACAGTTTCCTTTGATCGGCAACATCATAGCCTGGATATTAGCAATTGCTCAGGGAATTCCAAATAGTTATGTGTTGTGAAATATTTTTTAAAAGACAAGTATATAAACAACTGGGTAAAAATTCACCCCTTGTATCAGGGTACATTGTAAAGCAAATTGGTCTTCACTTCACATCCTTCTTCCTTCCAAGTTACCTCATTTAATTTTCTAGGAAATTGTAAGCTCATATACAAATACAAATGCAAAGAAAATTTTCTCACTTCTTTGAACCTGTTCCAATTTTTGTTTTATTATACTTAAGTCTATCTAAAGATATGACTGCCAGCGGCCTTTGTAGATTCAGCTCTTCTATGACTCATAAGCATCCCAGGCTTCCTCAATGTAAAGACACATGAGATGTATTTGAACTTGAATTTTTTGAGAGAACCAGGAATGTAATAAAATGAAACAAAAAATCACAACCAGTTGTCATAGTTTCTCCTATCTTTAGCAGATAAAGTCATGACAGATACCAACCAAGGAGTAACAGATTCTGCCTTAATGGTAGTTGGAAAACAAGCTAGATCATATTTCTGGGTTGAGACTAGGCCCAGATTCAACTGAGATAATCCACATTCTGATCTTGTGATGTCCCCACATATTTAGCCCTGTGTCAGCATTGCAGATGTCACACTCACCTAGAGGTCATCCCTCACCTACTGAGGTTTAATTATTGGACAGCAAGGAGACTGCAGGTCCACATGGGTGACAGGAGGTGGTGACAAGCTGGTTTTTTGTGGTGAGGGTCATGGGGAATCTAAAGGGACCAGAATTTCCAGGTCAGGTCTGACTAATCACAAATCCACCCTCAACCCAGGGAAGGAGTATAGATCACTACATGGGGGCAGAGGATGAGGACAAACAGGGAGGAGAAAAGAACACCAAAGTCAAACATCAAGGTAGTGTCACGATATTTATTAGCAGTGCTTCCCATGAACCAGAGACAAAAAACACAGAAGGTTGACAAGATGGGTCAGTATTAATCTCTGACTATACTGATGGACAATGGCGATGAAAAAGGTTCAAGAGAGAAATAGGGCTTCAGTTTCTCTGTAAATGTAACAGTGAAGGTACATACATGGCTTCCATTTCTCATGTTGTAAAAGGAAATCTCCCCCAACTAATAGTCCAGAAAAATGCCCACTCGAATTGGTACCTTATATCTGCTGCGCCCTCCAGCAGGGGGCTGCTGAAACACCCAGCACCCGTTGTCGGGGGAGGGAGAGACCTGGACATTTGTGGGGAAGGACTCTCTACACACCCCTAAGGACCACACGCCTGTGCCACTGATTTCTACCTGCCAGAAGTGCCGGCCCCCAGAGAAGCCCTCAGAGCTCAGCACAGCTGCTGTGGGATTCCCAGCAGAGCTCTGGCTCATCGTTTCCGAAGAAAACGTGGCCGTCCTCCTGTCTGGAGAGATAGCAAGACTGTC